>APFE030279257.1:44335-93041 GCA_000404065.3 Pinus taeda
ACAAACAGATCACAGATCAATACACCAGTATTTTGACGTGGTTAAAACCCTCAGAGAGGGAAACAGTCCACGGCCTGCGCCAACGTGGCTACTACAGGCAATTTATTAACAAAAGAATGAAAATTTACATAAGCTTCTCTCATGCACGGTTAACCTACAAATGACCCTCCATGCGCTTTAAATAGAATTCATGGACCAATCGGGTGTCAAGCCATGAATCAAGTGTCGGTAATACCGAGGAGAGAATGAATCGTCGGATCACTACATATCGTGACCGTCGGATTGTAAGTTACAAATGTACATAGTAAAGAAACAAACTTTACCTAACTCTATACTAGACCAAGTTATACTTAACTATTCCTATGTATCGGAATATCCTAACACACACTTGAGTAGAAGTCCTTCTCTACCCACCACTAGTATGACTCTCTCTATGCCTTGTGCCCTTGTGTGTTGTCATGTCTTCTCCCTTGGCCTAGCCCTTCTTTTATAAGTTTTAGTTATGACCAAATCTAGAACCCTAATCTCTAAAGCGATTGATGGCTAAGATTAAATCTCTCCTCACTTGAGATCGTTGGTTGAGATCTATCAAATTCACTAATGCAAATAACCTTTGCATTAAATTAGATTAAACTCATTTTTCTCTTATAAATGAATTACTTTACTTATTAAAGTAATTACTAAGATTAAAGGGTCCATTAGGCAACTTCTACATGCCCAAACACTTATGCTTGTGCAAAAGTACTTGTTTGAGCTACAAACATCAACATATTTAGTGCTCATGTGTTGTAAAACTTTAAACAATGTCCAAGTATAGTCAATTGTGAATCTTTAGTGAACATATCAAAAAATAAAAGGAAACTCCATGAATAGATCTAAACCAAAAAATCATTCCTCGAGACAATGTTTAGATTGTTTATTTCTCTTTCACATTAATCCATGAAAAATCTGGAATTTAATTTATAGTTCTAAGATAAAAGCAAATGTCTAGAAGATTTAGCTTGAAAATGCTAGGTGATTTGCTATAAAATTCAAGTCTATAGTGTACACTATATATAAAGCTTGAACTCATTAGACTTCAACATACAACCTAGATCTAAGAAATAAAATTTTGAATCACTAGATTGCATAATAAACAAATGAAAAGGGAGAAAATTTAAAAACTGGGTTGAAGAGTGCAAGGTAAATACTAATGCCTAGTAGCTTGGGCTATGGGGTCAATTAATCTAGCTTGAGAATGATGTTCATTTAATGTGTTGAAGTTATATGCACTACCTAAGGATTTCCATACAAGGTCAACATGCATCCTATGTATTAAAGTCACAAGCACCACTAAAGGATTGGCTTATGAGCATCAAACTCGGGTATTTGAAAATGTACAAGCATTTAAGGGAGTTTGGTCCTCTGAAAATCTAGTGTAAGTACTACAAAGGACCTTCATAAGTAGTCCTAAAACAAAAACTTAGAGCCCCTAGACATCCAACCTTAATGATACAATACTAAATGCAAATAAATCAAAGAGGGTAAGGCAAGAGGGGATATACTTTATAGGCCTCCAATTAGGAAAAGCACCTTTCTTGTTTTTTAGTAGCTCCTTACTCTTAGTATACCTACAAATATAAATATCCATGATATTCCTAGAACAATATTCAAGCAAGATATGGATATGCGATAGCTTTGGAAAAATAGGACAAGTTTCTTCCAATTATCTCCAACCAAGTTACAATGAAGAAGAGACCTCTCTTATATATACGAGGTACCTCCCAAAAACATGGGTGAATGTTGGAAAAGTAACTAGGTTCGGTCTTCATATTTATCTTTGTACTTGTATCAATTTGTATCTCATGTAAAAAAAGAATTGTACTTGTATCAATTTGTATTTCATGTAAAAAAAAATATATATATATATTTAAGCATGGGTTTCATGCTCAAGTCTAGGTCAAAGATGTTCTTCATGCTCCTAGGGTTCAATAAGTCAAAGAATTAAATTTGAGTCAAAGTCCATTTGAACTCTTGGTAAGAAAAACGAAAAAGATTTTTTGTTAAGGGAAATAGAGTAGAATTGACCTCCATAAGACCATGTCGGTCTGCTCAATAGATGCGACCTTTCATAATGACGAACAATAATATATAGGCATGAATCCTCCACCAAAAGAAAATAGGTTCGTTCATGTTCTGAAGTGATATGTGAGTTATAGTGGCAGGGATATGCGAGTTCCTTTAAAGCATAGATGTGATAAAAGGATTCTAAAGAATGCAAGTTGTCTGTGATAAAAGAAAAAAAAGGGGTACAGCTTCCTGAAGAAATATACAAGCTATTCTTGTGATTACAAGTGAAATTCAGAAGGACTGTTATAATCATGTTATGCAAGCTATGGAAGCATTATGAAGTTTGTGAACTACAATCTTCAGGGAGGACAAATTTCTTGCGAAGACAAGGCATCTAAAGGGTAGATTAGTGATAAATCAAGGATAAAACATGATAGTGAATGGAGGGATGACTTGGGGATTTTATGGATGAAGTTGTCTTAGTCTTTGGGTCTTGGAGGTCTCATTTTGATCTGATTCTATAAGAAGAGCATTGTTCAGGTTTTCCCCAATTATGGGGTTTTTCCCTGTCGTGGAGCCTATATCTTGTGTTCTTTGTGTCTTTTTAATCTTCATATTTTGGTAATTGCTTGATGAAAATCAATATTAATCACAAGTAATTATCAAGTAAGGAAAATCAATATTAATCTACAAACACATTGATTTTCCAACATGGAATTAGAGCTAAGGTCGATAAAAGGAGGTGCGAAGATCACTCTTGATTAGCATGTCTCTAAGGCAGTTTGTTCTGAAGAAATAGTGCAAGCTCCCTAATATGAATTTCTGAGAAGCCTATGATCTAAAGTTAATGCAAGGGGTTATTCCGCTGGTTAATACAAGCTTTTTGAGATTACCTTTTGATGAAGTCTGAGCTCTCCTTCTAAAGTTCTGAAGTAATCCGAATTACTTCCCTTATGATTCGAGTTACTATAAGATCTCAAGGTCTTTTGATGCGAATTTTGAGATTTGAGCTTTCTAGATTGAGATACGAAGTTACTATGACAAATTCAAAGTGATGCAAACTTCATCTCCTTGAAAATGCAATAGTGATGGGAGCTTAATTCGACAGGACCGTGAATTAAAGTCTTAGTAGCACTTTTTTGAAACATAAATGAAGCAGTTAAAGAAGAAGGCTTGTTGTCACACAAATTGTCTAGGCACTACGACAACGCTCAAAGTAAGGGTTGTCACTCTAATCCTTACTCACTCTATTTAGACTCTCTCTTAGACAAGTCAAGGGGGGTAGTCCCATAAGGTGAATGAACGAGAATAGCCTATGAAACACAGGCTCTAGGAGACCTGAAGATTGACAACCTGATGAATTTAGAACAGATCTTGGTCAACTGAGATGAATAGATTAAACACAAGACACAACCACAAGATAGAAATGATTATAGACTAGTGCCTTAGTATTCAATTAACCATAGATTAAGTAAAACCAAGTTATCCGGAGCAGTTTACAAATGTGATGAATAGTGACAATCATGAACGATCAAATGCAAATGCTTAAAACTGTACTAAATCTAGCAATTAAATCCCATGAAAACTTATGAAAATTAAATGCTAAACAATGATTCTAGATTAAAATTGATTTTCTTCAATAACCCAGATCTAGAATTAATTATCTTTCTCCTATTACCAATATAATTTTTTAAAACATTAATCGCACTTGACAATAGAGAAATATTACAAAAAATTTAAAATCTTACACTTTACACAAAAGACACCAAGGAACTTTAAATTAACATTTTAATTATTCCTTAGGCAATTGCTTTAATGTGATAAATGAAGAAGTAAAACAAATCAAAGGGTTAATAAATTAAAATTTTAATGGGCCATAGACCATATTAAAATATTTAATGTGAAAGCGCAAGTCCTGTAATTTTTTCATTATAAATTCTAAACTAAAAAAAAAAAAAAAAAAAAAAAAAAAAAAAACATCATTTAATTTTTTTTTTTAAAATGTAAATAAAAATCAAAACTAAAATCATAAAAGAATTGAAAAAATGTAAAACTAAAATCAAATCGAAAATAAAAATAGAAGAGGGAAAAAAAATAAAAAATTAAAGAATCATAAGCAAAAATAAGAATAAATGGAATCAAAACAAAAAAAAATACAAATCAGAAAAAATAAAATAAAAACAAAAATCAAATCTCAAATGAAAACAAAATACACTAACCCTAACCATATACAATGCAAACAAAATAAAAATAAAAAGAAAGTCGAATGAGAGTTTATGTTTGCAGGTTATGGAGGCTTGGATCGCAATGGAAAGGAGAGGTTGAGGGCGGAAAGGAGGAACGACAACAATGATGAAAGGCGAGTAGGTTAGCAGACAAGCAACAACGATGGATGCAAGTGAAGTCAGCATGGAGCTTGGCAACAACAGAGGGGAAGGGGATCGACGAAGCAAAGAGAGGCGACGAAAAAGGGTTTGAGGGCTACAGTTTTCTTTTTTTTTTGCAGGTTAGGGAAACGTAGCAATTGGATAGAGAAGGGTATGACTACAGATGGAGGGGCAATGACAATGAGGGAAAGAAGTTGGATGAAGCAACGAGGAGAGGTGGTGTGAAGGGTTCACAGCAGGCAAATGGAAACAAAAGAGGAATGATGGATTTGAGGTAGCACGCAGATAGAAAGGGATGAGGAATGGATGTGGGGGGTTTTGTGGAATGTTGCAACAGTGGGAGAATCTTCTCTGCAACAACGGTATGGAAACAAATAGAGGCTTTCCCAAACAAAAATCGAAATTTGTACAGCATAAATGCAAACAACCCCAGGAAGCAGACATGAGAAAATAGTAGCCAAAAAAACCAAGAAAAAATTCTAAAAATATTTGATTAAATTGATATATTTTGCTTCAGATTTATTAGTAAAAACCTTATAAACAAATTTCCAGATTAAAAAAAAAGTTGGATAATATCTTTGCAAAAGTGATTTTGAGGGCAAATCTTACCTTCCAAGGCTCAGATCTGACTTCAAATCAAACTTCTCTTTCAAATTGGCAACCTGTACCTGAAAACAAAAACACTCAGAACCTAGATATACAAAAAAACCCGCAGAAATCTAAGTAAAAAAATAAAAAAATAAATACAGATCTATGTACAAGAATGGCAGATATGAGGAGTATAAGTCCAATTCTGCTCCCAGATCTGATAATCTAGGCTCTCAACAGCGATATTTATCAATTTCCCACACAAAATTAAATTTTAAAATTTTAATATTTCATAAGATGATAGAAAAAATTATGCATGAAAACAACACATCTTACAGTATTCCCATTAAAAGTAACACGAACAAACTTAACCCCAAAGTCTTTCTTTATTATCCATGAAAAAGATTACACAAGCTTTTTGCTAAGCACACGACTCAAAGGTCGATAGATCGACTGAGAAATGACTTCCTATTTAAAAATGAATCCTCCAATGGCTTGTTCGAGTGATCCTCGTCAAAGCAATCTTGATCGTTGATGAAGATTAAAATTTCTTTTAATCTCCTCCGTCGAAATATTTAAATATTTGGGGAAATTCGAAATTTTCAATTAAATGCATTTTAATTAATTCAAAAATTTATTTTTTGAGTTAATTTCCCCAAAATTTTGACCTTGACTTAACCCTAGGGATCAAAAGTTTAAAATTTAGCAAATTAATTAATTTATCTTAGTCCCGAGACCTCTTAAAATTTAATTTTTAAGGATAGATGAATTTTGCCTTTGGAGAATTTAAATTTACCTAGGACCTAGACTTAATTAAATTTTTGGCTTAGGATTTTAATTAATTTTTGGTCAGAAAATTCAATTAATTAACCTATGAGGGGATAAATTATTTTTCCAACCCTCAAGACACTTTATATCATGATTTTCATATTTTTGACATCAAAAAGGGGAAAATCCATTTATAATAGACCCTCATAGACTACCCATTTCTGCGACACAAATATAATCCAGCAGACCAAGTAATTTGTAATAAAATAACCTAACCAAATAGTTAGAATTATTTCCAAATTATTTTTACATAGACTCGACCTAAAACACTAGGTCTTGCCTAAGATCCTAGCGACAAAATCCATTCCATATTTGAGGTAAGACTAGAGGAAAACTCTGCTGACCATCCGAAAATGGATCAGTGAGAAAAAAAACCTCTCAGAATGGAGATCGTCACTAGAAAAGTAGGTTTACCTAAGTCATTACATATATGACACGGATCTGCTGAGCTCATTTACATTATACACATGCAGAAAGGGTTTACATAACATCTTGGAAGTGAAGCTAATGATGATAGTTGTATGGTATGAACACATCAATCAGGCGCTATCCCTTTTACGAAAAATGGGGTTTATTGCTTTGGGTCGTTGACACATAGTGGTCAACATCTGGCTTTACTTGGGGACACGTTGCTGCACTGGAGAAATGTGAGAATCTAGACTCTGCATCCACACAACACACAATATAACATAAATAGCATCCATGCAAAAATTATCATATAACGTCAAGCACAGGAAAGATATAAGCTCTTGATTTATTAACTATCCTAATAAAATGAAAAACATCTACATACAAAATAAAACATTGAAATAAAAGGGTGTAGGGTTAGGAATACAATACAAAGGATACCCCATGGCATCAGATGCTTTCATTGTAGTGCATGCTGAGCATTTGCCTACTTTCAAGCAAATTTGTTGGTTGTTTCTCAGATGTGCCATGTCCAATCTTGCACAAGGTAAGATTTTTTCCTATCCGAAAATCAAGCTGCTCGCGACCATCAAATGGATCAAACCGCTTTCTCATTCTCTTTCTGTTGCGCCTTTTCTTTGTGGCAGGCTGTGATGTTGATGATGATGTGGTCAGCGTATAACTTCCTTCTTGATCTGAAAAAAGCTCGTATGGAAAATTTGGAATGTTCAAGACTTTTGTGACCTGCGCTTCTTTATGAACCTGATTTGTTATGACTTGTGGATCAACCATGTAAGCATCAACCTGATTCTTATTAATTTCCATTTTATCTCGGTCACCTTCAATTAGCCACTTTTCAATGGAACAAATGACCTCTTCATAATAATATGGAGCTTGTTGCAGCAGACAAGGAGGCTTATGATCTGTTGACGTTTCCTTGTTTCTTTCATCCTCTGACTGATGCTGAAATTTCTGTACCTGTATCTTTTCAACTACTATGGCATCCATTTGGTTAGAGTGTTCCACCTTCATAGCACTGACTTCCTTGGCATGGTTTTCCTCCATGGTCAATAACCTATTCTGAAGACATATTTGACTAACTTCCATGTCCTTTATAATTTTATCATTCTTTGCTTTTATGCCCATGAAGAAGTTTTGCATATAGTTTATCTATTTCTTATGATTTGCTTGCATGGTATCTAACTAATTATAATCGAATCTCATGATGGTCATTTCTTCACCCATATTTGACAATGTGTTCTGAATTGAACTTATTTCTTCTTG
This sequence comes from Pinus taeda, assembly GCA_000404065.3. Taxonomy (NCBI): domain Eukaryota; kingdom Viridiplantae; phylum Streptophyta; class Pinopsida; order Pinales; family Pinaceae; genus Pinus; species Pinus taeda. The sequence continues at coordinate 51,880 of APFE030279257.1, forward strand.
ATAATTTTCTCCCATGGCAATCACTTGATTTAAATGATTAAATTCCAAGATTGTCATCTTTTCCTCTAGGGCTAATAACTTGTTTTGCATAGAATTAATTCCCCTGGCATGATCAACTGTTAATGTTGCTTGATTAAGTTCCATATTGTTAATAAGTTGAGCCTGATTAACTTCTGCATTCTTGCTTACTTGAGCCTGATTTAACTGTATGTCTTTAACCATTTGAATTAACTCCTTGAAATCATTTTCAACTTCTCTAGTTTTCTTTGCTTCAACTTTGTCTTTATCTACATATTTATCTTCAAAGGCATAAATGATTGATTTGTAGAGAATCAAAAGTGTTATTAGGGAATTTAACATACCAATCAAAAGCATCTCCAGATAAGGTAAGAATGAAAATATTCATCTTTACATATTCATATTTGGAATATCGGAGACACTTGCTTATACAGATGCTGACATTCTGAAGGTGAGTTTTGGCAGTAAAAGCAGTGTCACCTTCAAAAGGAGGAAATTCATCTACGACGTCACCAAAAAAGGAAGGATAGCCATGTGGAGCTCCCAGATTATTAGTAAAATCACAAGGAGCAAACAAGTCATAATCCATGATGATGGGAAAAAGATGGGCCAAATGGATATCAGAGAGAGAGAGATCCTTGCTCAAGAAAATGAAAACATCTATAAGAAGCGAGCTTCTAGCAAAAATTCTTGTAAGAAATTGAAGAAGTGGAGTTTCCACTTGAGCATGAATATCTCACAAAGTTTCAAAGGCGAAACTAGAAAGTTAGTGGATGGAGGCAGATGGATATTCAGGGAGGGCTCCCTCTTTGGGATTAAATGAATGAATAATTGGAGTTGCTACCCAAACAAGTAACCAACTGGAATGTCAAGGTGCAGAAAGTGAATATGAAAGGATTAGATGAGGGAGATGACGAGAGTTAGGATGGTGAGAAATGAAAAGGCGAAATGATGCCAGGAAAATGATATGAAATGCCATAAAGCCAAAGCCCAATAAATTGGTCCCCGGTGGCAATGCCAAGAAGTGTTGGCTTTGTTGGCTCGAATGAAAGATGAGAAATGAGAAGAATGATGAGGAAATGTTGTTGAAATGCGGAGAATAAAATGTCCCGGAAACGGCGCCAAAAAATGTTGTTCCACTTGACGGGCTAATGAATGGTGGAAAATATGAGATGATTAGAAAAATGTCGTGAGGACTAAGGAAAGAAAAACTCAATCCCCGACAATGACACCAAAAAAATATTGTCGTACAAAGTGTCTAGGCATCATGACAACGCTCAGAGTAAGGTTTGTCACTCTAGTCCTTACTCACTTTGTTTAGAATCTCTCCTAGACAAGTCAAGGGGGGTAGTCCCCAAGGTGAATGAATGAGAATAGCCTGTGAAATACAACCTGATGAATTTAGAACAAATCTTGGTCAACTGAGATGAATAGATTAAACACAAGAGACAACCATAAGATAGAAATGATTATAAACCAATGCTTTAGTATTCGATTAACCATAGATTAAGTAAAACCAAGTTATTTGGAGCAGTTTACAAATGTGATGAATAGTGACAATCATGAACGATCAAATGCGAATGCTTAAAACTGTAATAAATCTAGCAATTAAGTCCCATGAAAACTTATGAAAATTAAATGCTAAACAATGGTTCTAGATTAAAATTGATTTTCTTCAATAACTAAGATTTAGAATTAATTATCTTTTTCCTATCGCCAAAATAATTTTTTAAAATATTAATCACACTTGACAATAAAGAAATATTACCACAAAATTTAAAATCTTACACTTAACACAAAAGACACCAAGGAACTTTAATTTAGCATTTTATTTACTCCTTAGGCAATTGTTTTAATGTGATAAATGAAAAAGTAAAACAAATCAAAGGGTTAATAAATTAAAATTTTAATAGGCAATAGGCCACATTAAAATATTTAATGTGAAAGTGCAAGTCCTTTAATTTATTTCATTCTAAATTCTAAAGTCATTAAAATAAAAAAAAAAAAAAAAAGAATTTTTAGATTTTAAAATTTTAGAAATTTTTATGTTTTTCAGAATGTAATAAAAAACAAAATCATAAGAAGTTGAAAAAATGTAAAACAAAATCAAATCAAAAATAAAAAAAGAAAATCAAAGAATTATAAGTAAAAACAAGAATAAATGAAATCAATATAAAAAATATAAAAATCAGGAAGAAAAAAAAAATCAATACAAAATCAAATCTCAAGTGAAAATGAAAATACACTAACCCTAACCATATACAATGCAAACGAAATAAAAATAAAAAGAAAGTCGAATGAGAGTCTATGTTTGCAGGTTATGGAGGCTTGGATGGCGGCAGAAAGGAGAGGTCGAGGGCGGAAGGGAGGAACAACAACAATGATGAAAGGCGAGAAGGTTAGCAGGCGGGCAACAACGATGGATGCAAGTGAAGCCAACGAAGAGCTTGGCAACAAGGAAGGTGAAGGGGCTTGACGAAGCAAAGAGAGGCAACAAACAGGGGTTTTAAGGCTGCGAGCTTTCTTTTTTTTGTAGGTTAGGGAAATGTAGCAAGCGGATAAAGAATGGTATGGCTGCGGATGGAGGGGCGACGACAATGGGGGAAAGAAGTTGGACTAAGCAGCGAGGAGAGGCAATGTGAAGGGTTCACAGCAAGCAGATGGCAACAAAAGAGGAATGGTAGATTTGAGGCAGCACACAGATAGGCAGGGATGAGGAATGTACGTGGGGGGTTTTGTGGAATGATGCAACATGCAGATAGGCAGGGATGAGGAATGGAGGTGGGGGGTTTTGTGGAATGATGCAACAGTGGGAGAATATTCTCTGCAATAGGGGTATGGCAGCAAATAGAGGCTTTCCAAAAAAAAAAATCGAAATTTCTGCAACATAAAAGCAAACAACCCGAGGAAGTAGACAGGAGAAAATGGTAGCCAAAAAAACCAAGAAAAAATTCTAGAAATATATGATTAAATTGATATATTTTGCTTCAAATTTATCAGTGAAACCCTTAAAAAAAAAAAAAATTGCACTGCAAAAAAGTTGGATAATATTCCTACAAAAATGATTTTGAGGCCAGATCTTACCCTCCAGGGCTTAGTTCTAGCTTCAAATCAAACTTCTCTTTCAAATTGGCAACCTGTACCTGAAAACAAAAACACCCAGAACCTAGATATACAAAAAAAAATACTCCAGAAACCCAAGTCAGAAAAAAAATAAATAAATAAATAAAAATTACAGATCTATGTACAAGAATGGTAGATCTATTAGATCTGATAAATATGAGTCCAACTCCGCTTCCAGATATGATAATCTAAGGCTCTCAACAACCAGATCTATCAATTTCCCACATACAAAATTAAATTTTTAAGTTTTAAGGAGGTGTTGTTTCGAAACCCTTCGTGCATCACCAACAAAAAAATATTATGATAAGCCCGGGATTAATTTTACTCGGCTCTTCAGAAAATACGATCGGGAGTTGGCTGGTACAACTGAAAACTTCCTCTACCGCCCAAGGATATAAAATCAAGATTTTCCCGCAAAAGACCATCCAACCATTAAAAATAGAGCGAGAAAATAATAATAAAACTCAGACAAATAGAGATACCTTCTATTATGTTCAAAATTTAGATTATTATTCAAACCCCAACAATTGAGAAAGATACCTGTACTCAAATTACTTTTTAGAAATTATTATCAATGGATTTAGAAAAAAATTATGCATGAAAACAACACATCTTATAGTACTCCCATGAAGAGTAACACCAACAAACTTAACTCCAAAGTATTTCTTTATTATCCATAAAAATGATTACACAAGAGCTTTTCGCTAAGCACACAACTCAAAGGTCGGATAAATCGACTGACAAATGACTTCGTATTTAAAGATAAATCCTCCAACGGCTAGTTTGAGTGATCCTCATTGAAGCAATCTCGACTGTTGATGAAGATTAAAATTTATTTTAATCTCATCTGTCGAAATATTTAAATATTTGGAGAAATTCAAAATTTTCAATTAAATGCATTTTAATTAATTCAAAAATTTAATTTTTGAGTGAATTTCCCCAAAATTTTGACTTTGACTTAACCTTAGGGATCAAAGGTTTAAAATTTAGCAAAATAATTAATTTAACTTAGTCTCGGGACCTCTTAAAATTCAATTTTTAAGGATAGATGAATTTTACCTTTGGAGAATTTAAATTTACTTAGGACTTAGAATTAATTCAATTTTGGCTTAGGATTTTTATTAATTTTTGGCCAGAAATTTTAATTAATTAACCTATGAGGGGATAAATTATTTTTCCAACTCTCAAGACACTTTACATCATGATTTTCATAGTTTTTACATCATAAGGGGGAAAACCCATTTGTAATAGACCCTCATAGACTACCCATTTCTTTGACACAAATATAATCCAGCAGGCCATGCAATTTGTAATAAAATAACCTAACAAAATAATTAGGATTATTCCCAAATTACTTTTACATAGACTCGATCTAGAACACTAGGCCTTTCCTAAGATCCTAGCGACAAAATCCATTCCAACTTTGAGGTAAGACTGGAGGAAAACTCTACCGACCATCGAAGAATGGATCGATGAGACAAAAAAACTCCCAGAATGGAGATCGTCACTAGAAAAGTAGGTTTACCCAGGTCGTTACATACATGACACGAATCTGCTGAGGTCATTTACATTATACACATGCAAAAAGGTTTTACATAACATCTTGAAAGTGAAGCTAATGATGGTAGTTGTATGGCATGAACACATCGATCCGACGCTCTCTTTTGCGAAAAAGGGAGTGCATTGCTATGGGTCGTTGACACGTAGTGGTCAACAAGGTCTAACCTACATAAAAAAAAGGCAGGCCTGTAGAATAGGATCAAACTCCTTACCTGAAAGGAAAGGAAGAATGAGATTGTAATAAGAGGTATCCAAACCTTCTATGAAATATCTAAGTGCAATCTAAACACAAGGAAAGCTGCTTGAGGTAGCTGCAGATCTAGAAGACACAAACCAAGTGAAGGAGTGGACAAGTTTTGGTGCATTTATGTGGTTTAGTTTTGTGGAGGTTGGCCAAGTTCAGAGAGAAATTTGTGAGCATGTGTTGAAGGCTTGACTCTCCCATGACTATACTGCAGGTTCCTTGGAAGAAGGTCAAATCCTGTAGGTGCATTTTAGGAGGGTTGTAAGGCTTAGAAGGAAGATAAAATAGGGTTTGAGTTACATCCAAGGGCAGAGCTGAAAGAAGGATGTTAGGAGAAGGTTGAGCAAAGCTTTTGTAAGGGTTTGAAGCTGCGTTTAGCGCTTGATTGCAGTGGCTTAAGGTGCCTTAACGAGGGGGCTGAAAACCTCACAAAAAAGCCTAGAAATATGTTAGAACAAACTTCAAATTTGGAGGTAAGAGGGGTTGTTTTTATGGTGTTTGGTTACTAGGGATATGAATGTTCCTAAAGGAATTAGAACAACAATATTGAAGAAAATTTGTTTCTCATGCGAGGACAAACAAAGAGGACCGAGTAATCCTAAAATATCCAAGCCCTAGAAGCCTAGCAAAGGTCTAAGTTTGTGACTGGTTTGGGTAATGTTTGGGCAAAATAAGGTAGCAAATAGGAGTTAGATTTGGGTGTGATCAGAAGGACATTTGGCCGAGGTCTAGAGGGTTGGTTCTGAGCAAAATAATGAAGATTTTCACATTAAGAAGGGCCGAGACTTTTGTGTAATTGCAGGTTGAAAGAAGCCCCTATTTTGAGGGTCGAATTGCCTAGTAGGCCTTCCAAAACAAGGTCACATCTCTCTATGGCAACTGCACAAAAGGAGGGTTTTTTGGTGAGGGTTTTTCTATTGTGTTTTGCAGGTACAAGAAACCCCTAGACATGGTTGAATGGTGCAGGCTCAGATTTGAGGTTGTTTAGAGTTCAGACTTAAAGAAGTCCTTTGTATAGAGAATGCAAGAGTTGGTTCACTTTTGTGTGGCCAGATTTGTAAAAACCCTAAGGACAGTGAAGTAGTAGACATTCACTATCAAGTGGGTTATGTTTGGAAGACCTTATGATAGTAATCTTGGAGCTATTGAAAGGTAATTTGATTGGTGTCCTAAGGACTGTCAATTTCAAGCAATAATAGGACAATCATCTAAGAGGACTGACAAGGTGGTTTATTTGAAGACCTTAAGAATTGGCTATCTTGGAAAGATGAGAATAGCAGCTAGAGGGCAAAATTATTTAAGTCTATAAAGCTGCATTGACTGATAAACTCTTATTGGAAATGTCAGCCACAATGTTACTTGGGAGCGGGAGCGAAAACAAGGGCGGGAGCGACATTTTCAGAAGCTCCCGGTTTGGAAGCAAATCCCAGAGCGTTTTTTATATAATATATATATTTTTTCATATTTTGATACATATATGTCAACAAAAACATGTAGAGTGATGAATTAGATATAAAAAACATAAAAAAACATAAATTGAACCATATAACAACAATCATCTAGATGTTATAATCTTCATCAACCACGTCCACAAGTTAGTAACATAGTAACATGCAACATATTGAGTCTCATGATTCCTCAATCTTAAAGTTTCAAGCTTTCAAAATTCACTATATAACATTTATCATCATTGATCACCAAAGTTGTACTTGTAAGCTAAGTGTAACCATTACAACAAATAATATCTAACATGAAATGAAATGTTATAAAATGAAATGAAATGAAAGAACTTTCAACTTTCATGAAGCATCATATTCATAATTCATTACTAATGAGTTATAATTGCCAACTATAAACTTAAATTTCCATATATTGTTTAAAAAATATCATAATTAATATGAAAGAGTCAATAGTTATAAAAACTACTAGAAACTAGAAAAGACAAGTAAATATATTATCTATTACTTATGCTTGGGCCTCTTGCCACCACGAGAAATGTCTAATTTTTTAGTATTGTTGCAAAATCAGGGTCTTTGTCATTAATATCACCCTCTAAGCATTAACATAAGATGGAAAAAGAATGTCAAGTCAATATTTTGTTTGAGTGATGCGTACATTTTTAGGAGGGTCATGAGAGAGGAGTTCGACAACCAATGTCACTAACATCAAGGTACATAGAGCGATTGGTGCTCTTGATTAATTACAAGTTCCATACCCTAATACATGACAAAATTCAATGGATACATTGCTATCCCCCAATCCTGAAATCCTAAAATCCTGAAAAACTGATAAGTCTGTTGGATTTTGAATGAAATCTAAAATTCTACTTTCTCCATATGAAATCCAATGAGGTCGGAACCACTCTCAAACATCCTGAGTCATTTCATGGTAAAGTTAAAAATTTAAGTAAAAGGATGAAAATGAAGATTAAGGAGAATGTCAATTTACTTTTCGGGAGCATGCTCCCAACCCGCTCCCAAGTCGCTCCCGCCCGGAGTGTGGATTGGGAGAGGGATCGGGGGGCGCTCCTCCACAACACTGGTCAACGAAATTTTGTTCAAAGTTGACTAAATAATAGATTGGATAACCTTGTACTGTGATAATCAATCAGTTGAAGGAATTGTGTGATGGACTATCTTCAAGGCAGGAAGCAATGCAGAAATCAATGCATTATAGGAAATAATGTTGGACACAGTTCAAGATGTAGTTGGTGAAGACCTCAAGTACAGGATCGTGACCTATTAGGAAGCATATTTGGAGCCTTAGTTGAAGAAGTTGCAAGATAAGCAAACTCAGTAATAAGAGGGTTGTTTAAGGAAGCTATAACAAGGTAGTTGATGTAAGGGAAGTATGAGTACTTCTGACACAAGTTGAGGCTTGTTGATGCACTCTTCTTGTTTAAGAGGGAGCAAGCATGGATTTCTCCTCTTCGGTTGAGAGGGAGTAAGGTTGGACACTGGTTCTCCCCGTGTCATGAACTGGGCCAGGACTAACCATCGCATGTCTAGTGCATTCATCACAGATATAGAGAATGATGGATTGAATAAGCATGGTTCTCCATGTGTCAGGTACTGCGATAAATTAGGATTAATATCCTAAATCAAGTACATGGACATGGATAAGGAGAATGGTGGATTGAATAAGCATCTTGCACGAACATTCTTGAGTCATGTACTGTGATGGATTAGGATGGAGATCCTAAGTCAAGTACATGGACTTGGATAAAAAATGGTCTAGTGGATAAACATTTCCTTGAGGGAAATGGTCTAGTGGGGGACATACTCCTGGTATCCTAGGTGGAGTATGTACCTCGGTGAGGCGGCATGGTGTCCCATGGAATGCCTCCCAACATTGTGCTCTAATCTTGTGAGAGATAGATTGTACATGTCGAGACCTTGGTATTGTGACAATGTTGGCTTTCATGATGCTTATCAATCTGGATCCCTTCTTATGAGATTATTTCAACTTGAGATAGATCTATTGAGTCATTATGAATACCCCCTAGTTAAGAGGGAGTGTTGGAAACGTAACTAAGTTCGGTCTTCATATTTATCTTTGTACTTGTATCAATTTGTATTTCATGTAAAAGAAGAGAAATATTTTTTTAAGCACGGGTTTGATGCTCAATTCTAGATCAAGTGTGTTCTTCATGCTCCTAGTATTCAATGAGTTAGAAATAAATTTGAGTCAAAGTCCTTTGGACTCTTTGTAAGAAAAATGAAAAAGAATTTTTTTTAAGGCAATAGAGTTGAATTGACCTCCGTAAGACCAAGTCGGCCCTCCAGATGGTCATGTTGGCCTGCTCAATGGGTGTGACCTTTCATAGTGACAGACAACTATATATAGGTGTGAATCCTCCACCAAAAAAAAATAAGTTCATTCATGTTCTGAAGTGATATGCGAGTTACAATGGCAGGGATATGCGAGTTTCTATGGAAGGATAATCGAGTTTCATTAAGCATAGATGTGATAAAAGTAGGCTAAAGAATGCAAGTTGTTTGTGATAAGAGACCAGAAAAGAGTACGAATTCCTGAAGAAATATACATGTTTTTCCTGTGATGACAAGCGAACTTTAGAAGGACTGTTATAACCTTGTTATGCAAGCTATGGAAGCATTATGAAGTATGTGAACTACAATCTTTAAGGAGGATGAATTTCTTGTGAAGACAAGGCATATAAAGGGCAAATTAATGATAGATCAAGGATAAAACATGATAGTGAACAAAAGGCTAAATTTGGGATATTATGGAGGAAGTTATCTTGGTCTTTGGGTCTTGGAGGTCTCATTTTGATCTGATTCTATGAGAAGAGGATTGTTTGGTTTTTCCCCAATTGTGGGGGTTTTCCCTGGCATGGAGCCTATATCTTGTGTGTTTTGTGATCTTCATGTTTTGGTAATTGTTTGATGAAGAAGTAAAACTAAATAATAAAAAGCCAACAGATATCACAAGTAATTATCAAGTAAGGAAAATCAATATTAATCTGCAAATAGATTGATTTTCCAACAGTGAAAACCATGTGCAAATACAAAACCATGAGATGATAGAAGGTGCTTAAGCAAAACCATGGGAAAAAACAAGACGTGCACTCAAAACATGGTCTAAAAGCACTCCAATCCAATAAAATAATATATCGTGAAATAACTACTATGTCAACCAACTCCAACATGTGAGTGGACTAGTCAAAGAGCAAGAGTGTTGAAAATTTGGTAGTTATGTTTGGTATTTTCATTGACAGATCATGGAGGAAAATTCACATTTTGATGTTTGACCAAGTCGACCTAAAGTGCCTAAGTCAACCCCACATGTGGAAAATCCACCTCCTAAGACACATCTAAATAAGAGCTTGTTGGACTTCATTTAGCATCCATCCACATCACATCATTCAATCTCAAATAGCAAGGAAAACATCCACATGCACGGAGAAATCAAAGGAGAATCTATTTTGCGTTGACCAACCTTCTCATTTTCTGTTTGACCAATGTTGACTTTGGAGAGACTACTTATGTTTGACCGAGTTATTTATTTATCCTGGAGGTCGAATATTTTAGGGATACTTTGACTCTATTTGATCGTGACTTTGCTCTTGTTCCCGGGGATGTTGACTACAAGTTGATCGCAGGTCAACTGTATACTTTGACCGAGATTTTATTGGTTCATTGATTGTAATTTTGAGGCAATTTCAAGACCAAAATTTGACCCCTCTGTTCAGTTTCCTTAGGCTGAAATTCAACCTCTCTGTTGCAGACTGTGACTTTGACCAATGTTGACCATATTCTCTCTTTTGATTAATTTGTCTTGGATGTATTGAGGTTAAAATTTGGAATCTTGTTTGGGAATATTCTGATGTACTTTTGATGAATTGAATTTATCTCTCATAAGGAAAGATTGGTTGGGTTTTCCCCTTGTGGGTTTTTCCTTGGATGCTAGCCTAAATATTGGTGTCTTTTGTCTGTTGTTTTATTGTTCGTTGTGATCTCTATTACTCTATGATGAAAGTGAATGGTTGAATTTTTTCATGTATATGCTTGATGATTGGAATGCTATAAGAAGTCAAATTGTATTATTAGTTATCAAGTTGAAAATTTGTACTAGTCTTACTTGCACCAGAAAATCAACAAATAGGTGTGCTCCACACTATGCTCCAATGATCCACACATATGGCCCTAAGAAGTGGGTGGCCAAATGGTTAAAATGCGATGATATTATTCCTGTGGTATATTTTAAAATGCTATAACTATGCCATATTTTCCTGATTTTCTTTTATGGCAACATTTTTGATATCTTGTGGTCATTTTTTATCTAATGACATTTATTTGGTGGAATTCTAAGCACTTTGTTAAAAGACAACTATTCTTGAATCTGGTTGTCCTCAAAGCATTGCTCTAACTACCTCAACAACCTCAAGTAATGGCCCAAGAAAGCAAGTACACCATCCAAGAATGGTCCATATGGCACATTATGATGACGTGTGTTAAATTTTGTCATACCAGATCTAATTTATTTTACTTCAACTATTTATTAAAACCCTAGAAAATATTTATCTCAAATATTTCTGAATTTGCCAAAAAATAAATACACCGGTATATTAACTTAAAAATGTAGCAGAAATCAAATGAAGAGATCAATCACACCACAACAACAAATTTACATCCAACATAATCTTCTGTCATTAAATTTCTCGGGAAAATTCAGGGCTAGACCCATTGAGAATACATAGAAAAATACAACTGATAGGAACCTTGAAACTCAGCCCCATTGGGAAAATCAACCTCTAGAAATAAAACCACTTGAAGCAAATTGACCCTGGAGAATTAACCTATTTCACTAGCAAATTGGCCTCCCATTCTCTTTGTCGCATGTGGCCCCTGTGCACTAGAGAAATTGGCCTCCCATTCTCTTTGTATCATGTGGTCCCTGCGCACTAGAGGAATTGGCCTCCCTGAATAATTTGGCTTCCTCTACAATTCAACCCTCTTCTTCAGAAACTCGAGCACACTTTTTCTTGAACTCGTCCTCCTTGAATCTATCCCAATATTCCTTGCTGCTCTTCTCACTTCTCTTCAGTCTAATTGAGCCTCTCACTCTAGAGAAAATTGCTTCCTCCACAACTGTGTCTTCACCTCCCCCTTTGGATTCATTTATAATTTATCAAGCCAAAATGCCTAACCCTAATCTCCTAAGTGATCAATGGCTAGGATTAAATCGTAAGCTTCATTTGAGATCAAAAGTTGAGATTATATCTATCACTTAAATAATTTCATTATTTATCCTTAGAACTTTGGCCTAATAGTCCACAATAATTAATTAGATTAATTATTGTACTTTTCTTAAGTTAACCTTAGGAAAGAAGTTGTAATATCAATTACTCCACCAAGCAAGCACCTAAATAAAAAATCAAATATCTTCTACATGCTAAGACACCAAGCCTTTGTAGAAGACCTTTTGAAGCTACAAAAAATTCAACAGTGTGGAGTGCCTATCATTGTCCAACGCACAATCATACATTCCAATATATTAACACATATCCTAGTGTGGTGACTTAGATCCAAATATGTGTGTGTTTGTTGGTACACTGATCTCGATGTAGTATCATAGATCTTGGAGCAAGTACATGTATCTTGAGGCATATTACTAGATCCCAAGGAATAGATTCCACCCTCAGTACATGTGCATGGATTTTAGTGCAGTACGCCCATTCATAGTGGTGGATCTAACCTCTTCAAAAGTCAAAAGTCTTTAAGCAGTACACACAACTGATTTCCTCTCGCAACATTGTAATATAAATAATTTTAAGGTTTGTCTAAGTTTTTCCATGTGATGCCAACCTTTACCCTTATAACATATGACAACCTGAAGACAAGAAGTTTTTCCTAGATCACTAAGTTAGGAATAGGTTGATATGATGGATACTTTTGGAAGCAGGGGAAACTTCATATATTGACCCTCAAAGTCATACATGATGATGTAAAGGCCTTCTGTCTTGTCCAACTAGATTTCAAGAGATAGGAGTCTACATTAACTCCACATGTAAGCCTTTAAAAGGGAACTTTTGCTTAGAGTTACCACCTCAACACTTTGTCTTGCTACCCCATTTTTATGTATTTAATTTCTTTTTTTGATTTCTTAGTCATTTTTTTAGACAAGAATAGGACTTAGGGGAAAGGGCCTTCAATGAGGTATCATAGCTCTATCATCATTCTTTTTCAATTTTCTACTTTTATTTTCTCTTTGCCTCAAGCTTTTTGGCTTTATTTGACTTAGACTTTTACATGGTTATTCATTTACTTTGCTTAGACCTTGTTGTATGACATATGAAAAGTCAAACATAAGCGGGTATGATTTTTTAATGAATGAAATGATAGTGGAAAAAGGGGAGAGATGAAAAATGTTAATTATGGTTTGTAATTACGTATGCTTCCTTAACCAGATCCCTAGCAGTATGACTTGACCCAATGTTTGACAACTCTTATCTAAAGGAAAATTATGTTCCATATGGTATGAGAAGGTAAAATAATAAATCTTGTTAGTGTTCTAAGTGTTATTATACCACACTTAGTGGTTACCATGTTCAAAATTAAATATGAAGATTTAACACCATGTCTAAGTGCCAACCCCATGCATCAGAACATAGTGCAACAAATTAAGTGAAATAGACTAAACCAAAGTACCATGATCATTTGCATGAAAATATGATGTACCATCTACAACTGCATACATCCTTTGAGGGGTTAGCAAAAGGAGTTGCATACCATGGTTGAGGCATCTGATAAATATGAGGAGTGATGTGAAGCAATATTCATCATATATTTGAAGGATAATTGGAAAAACAAGTCTAAGTTGCAGGAAATTAGCAATGTTGCACAACTCGTACTCGTATAAGACTCGTGACGGAATTTACTTGTCATCTCGTATAAGACTTGTCAAAATACAAAAAAAACGTTAAAATATGGTAATTTTTAAGCACAAAAAAGAAAATAATGACAATTCCAATCCTTATAAGTTATAAAATCCACAATATATTCAATAATTCATAACATCATCTCATATCTATAAAAGTACAACATAACATATTCGATTTTTGTAAGCAAAACATTTAGATATTGAATAAGAAAAGGACTCATGATTCCATAATTAAAATAAAAAAATGTCAACAAGTTCAAAATTCAAATACATATGTCATAAATGATAAATGATTGTCTCATAACGATCTTGAGTCTCATCACTCATGGACGACCACGTCTATAATAAGCCCTTGTGGAGCTAGTGGTGACATCGGAAAAATGAAGCAACTGTGAGGCAGGTGTATTTGGAGTCTCCAGTTGAGATGGCAAACTAGAGAGATCCTCAGTCTCTTCATGAAGCCAACTCAAATCTAGGGCCTTCTCCTCCACAACCCAATCAAACTCTAAATCAATAGTATCCAATAAAATTGGATCTGTATCCTTTGGTTGCACTTGTTTTGTGAGCATTCGAAGGTTGTAGTAGATGAAAACCAACTTCTCTAACCTCTCACGCTCCAACATGTTTCTTTTTTTGCTATGGATGTGTTCAAACATTGACCAATTGCGCTCACAAGAAGAAGCACTGCAGGGTTGACTCAGAACTCTGATGGTGAATTCTTGTAATTATGGTGCCTCAGTGCCACAATCTATCCACCAATGAGCTGTAAAAAAATAACAACAAATATTATCAGTTTGCAATGCCAAGCATATAAAAGAGATCTAGCAAAATTACAAGCTAAGTTCTAACAATTCGCACTTACAAGGCATTTTCTTGTCCTTAAGACATTGGCTTGAGTTGAATCCAAACATGCCAGATGCTTCTTTGTACATATCTCGTTGTACCATGTTGATTTTTTCCTGAATATCTTGATCCGGGAACATCTTCTCAATGCATATCATGACACCTCTCATCACCTCAGGATGTCTTTGAATGCTAGACCCCTCATTATAGAATAAGCTTGGATTGAGATATGCCCCTGCTGCATGCAATGGTGAATGTAGCTGCATGTCCCACCTGGAATCAATAAATTACCATATAGGGAAGTATTCATTTCCCTTATAAAAAGTTTTGATGGCCTCTTTAGCCCTGTCCATGCCCTCATAAATATATCCCATTGCAGGTTTCTCTCCGTCCATCAATCTCAAGACTTTCACAAGTGGCTCAGTGAAGCTGACAATCTTAGTGGCTTCGTCCCACAAACTATCACAAAAGATAGATGCTTTCACAGACAATGCTTTTGGTTTTGTGTTATCTTTCCAAAATACCCATTGTTGGCTACAAAACATTCTTCAGAAAGCTTGGTACTCATACAAAAGGCTTTGGAGGGAAAGAAAGTTTGTAGCAAACCATGTGACAACTGGGGGACTAAGCTCACCCTATGTGGATTTCCTCATAACATTCAACACCCAAGCATGATTATAAATATACTTGGTAATTTGCTTGCATTCTTGCACAACATCTTGCACCTACTCCAACTTCCCAATGTCCTCTAGCATCAAGTCTATGCAATGGGCAATGCATGGGGTCTAAAAAATGATGGGATATTTGGCACAAAACAACCTTCCAACAACCACATAATTTGTTGCATTGTCTGTGGTTACTTGTACAACATTTGTAACCCCAACTTCCTCCACCACATCAGCCAACAATGAAAAAATGTGCATCTTTTACATTTGCAGATGTATCAATGGATTTTAGGAACATGGTTCCTTTAGGGCAAGTTACAACAAAATTTATTATTGTTCTACCCCTCTGATCTGTCCACCCATCAAACATAATTGTACAACCTATAGATTTCCATGAGCTTTTAATGCTTTCCAATTGTTCCTTGACACACTCAAGCTCCTCATCTAGCTCTTTCCCCCCAAGTGCATTATAAGATGGGGCTTTGCATCCAGGGCCAGCACTTGTAATGGCATCCCCCATAGGCTGATAAAAATAAGACTTTGCATAGTTGAATGAAAGACTGTTATGGTACCAAAACCTCCTCACTACCATATCTTCCTCGTTTCTCTTCTTTTCATTAAAACTATCCAAGGTTGGTTGAGATCCTAGAGTTGTACAAGGACTGAAAAAAGAAGAGGTTATACTCATGTTTGCCACAACACTTGAAGAGGATTTACCAATACTTGGACTTTGAATATGTGTTTCACTCTGAGATGAAGATCTACCTATCCCAATAATCTCATCCTTCCTTCTTTGCCTGTTAGAACTTTCTTCTTTAATGGATTCCAAAGAAGTTTCCATTTCAGTAGTGACTTCATCAGGACAACTTTGACAACATCCCACACCATTCCCAAGAATTCTGGCTAGGTGGTATTTCAGCGTGTTTATGCTTGCATGCATTGTGGCATTGCAGTAATTGCATTTGATATGGTGGTCATTACCAGCAATGATTCATTGATCATGTGCCAATGCCGGATCACGAGACTTTCTAGAACCCTTTTGTGTCATGGTGACAAAATATGGAAGAATTTTTTTGGCCCTGTGGTTGAGTTTCTCAGCCACAGGCCCAAACATTAAAAAAAAAAAAAAAAAAAAGGAACTAAATTGAATACAAAAAAATTTCATGGATAACATTCAAACAAGGTTCATGAAGCCTACCTGAAGTTGGGTTTGAGCCGACGAAGCCTCCTTTAGCCTCCTCCAAGAGCTCCTTCACTATGCAATGGAGTCACTCAACACTCATACAAATTAGCCAAACACTCAAATGACAAGTAAATGACAAATGGAGGGGAGAGAGGTGCTTATAAAGCATTTCCTTCCCTCCAATTTCCCTTTCACTTCACCTCATTTCCAAAAAGAAGAAATTGGAACATTTTCTGCCTTTTGAGGCTCGACCGGTTCTATACGGGTCTGATACTGGTTGTATAGAATCCCTGCGGGTCTTATACGGGTAGATGGGTTCTATGAGAAACCCACCGAGTCCGGGTCTTAAACGAGGGTTATATGCGAATGACTCGGTTCGGTATAGAGCCCACAAAGACATGCGGGTACTCGTGGGTCTAATATGGGTCATGCTTCACTGGATATGAGTGAGAGCACTCATGCAAGCAGTGACACCACACTATGAGAGGGTGGTTTTGGAAGTAGTTTCCCTTGATGGGGCAACGAGGCTCTCCTTTGATCTTCTTCATATAAGAAGATCCATGTGCCTTTGATTTTCATCTTAGTTAAGCCCTCTTGTTCATTAAACTTGAATCCATAACCCAATTGGATAGGCACCGGTCTTGGTAAAATCCACTATCCAGTTTTGTTCTAAAAAATTCTTAAAACAATCTATTTTAAGGTTTTCGCCTTTGTGCTAGGAAAAGAACTGGTCTACAGTGAGAGGAAGTATAACTGTGGTGTCATAGGATAATCTTCCCAAGTGTGCCTAGTGTTGCACTTTGTTACACAACATTTGCAGTGCAGGTTTGGGGTGTATCACCCCCAAAGGGACATCATCCATGTTCTATACTAGAATTGTTTTTCCTATTTTAGGATATTTACAGTCCAGTTTCTGGGTTATATGTATTTTACTAGGTTAGGTTCTCTTGTTATGTCAATTCCTAAGTTGATATTGTTCCTTCTTCCACTGTACCTTCCTGCCTTTGTTACTCCACAACTCAAGATTGCATATGGCAAGATCTTTACTACAATTCTCTGCAACTTGTAATAAGCAGTTGCATCTATCTTCTTTTCACAACTTCACCTTTAGCGGTTTATTCTAGCCACACCCTAACTTCATAGTTGCACCAATTTTCCTTTGGTAGTTTGACTTTATGATTTCACTATCTCACAAACAGTGATTGCAGATTTCTTTCCCGAGGAAATAAGCTTTACTTCTTGTTTTGCTCTGCAGCTTCCATTTCCATATACTACACACACCATTGCGGACTTGCTATTTGGAACTGTACTTCCCTCTGCTGTTATCTTTTTGTGGTATCTGTCACTCTAATTTTTGATAGTCTGCAGTCCAAGACTACAAGTCCTAGCTTGCAATCACATATTTGGATTGTGCCTTCCTCCCAAACTTGTGGCTTTGCTTCATCTAACCTCTTCTCTCTACCTCTGCAGGATCCTCCGTCAACTTTCTTCTTGTCATTTATGCCCTCCATTTTACTTTATGAATAGATTAGAAGGTTTCATGACCCAATCACCCCAAAAGATGTTGTCTCCCCATCTTACCTTATTAGCTCCCTGGACCTCCTTCAATTCTGCTGCAATGCAAAGATACTCGTAAGTTCTATTGTGGCCTGTATGCTGATGTCCTGTTCCTTCTTGACAACAATAATGACAAAGTTGTCCACAATTGAATGCCTGATTTCCATTTGTGCATTTATTTTTTAACTATAAAAAAATTATTTAATAATATACAGAAGTTGCATGCTTTTGGAGTCTATTTTTCTGATGTCGTTCAGACTTCTGCATATATATATATATAGATATATAGATGCAACATAGTCAAACCTGTACATGTTGAACTAATAATTAGTGACTTGATTTTTCCCAAATAACAAGTCCAGTTTTTAACTATATGCGGCACCAATACTTCGTAACGACTCGTTGGGGGACTTTCGTCTCAGATTACACTTCTACTTAAAATGCGATACCCATGAGTTTGGTTTTGGATTTGTTACAGTGGTAACAGTTGATAAAGTCTCACTTGGAGTCTTTAGCGTTAGAACTTAGAAGATCATGTTAATGACCAACTTTAACTATACGTTCGTTGTGGAAGTAGTTAAATAACTTCTTACATGATCTATACAAGAAGCCTATGTTGATGTGTTCAATGACTCAATTAATAAACAATACATTCTCATTAATCTGTTTTGCTCTTCAAGCAATACCATATCTCAAGCCTGCAAGATTCACATGGGTCCAAATTTCCAACACTCACCAAATTATCTCTAGAAGCTCCATCAATAACGACTTTGCAAACCTGTACTTGCACTTGCACCTTGATCTGTAAGATATTCTTACTCTCCAAATTGTTGCCCACTTACTGTTACCAAAGCCTCCCCTTCCTCTGAAGTTGGACATCCAATCTTGGCCTTCCTATGGCTCTTCCCTCTTCGCAGGTTTGGATGAACCTTCTCTTCCTCAATTTGAAGTACTACCACCCTTTTCTACCATATCTTGCTCTTACTATTCGACTTTTCCTCTGCCTTAATGCAACCTGGTAAGCCTCATCCACTATGTGGCCAATTCATCTTGAAGCTTAAACTTGAAACCATTAATAGATCTAGCTCATCCCTGACAACTTCTCATGATACTGAATACCAGTCCTAATATGCAGTCTCATGAATTACTCGATATAATCTGGGACTGTTTTCTCTGCATTTCCAGTATTATTCTATAAATAACCTCTGCTGATAAACAGGGAAGAAATGTTGCCCTCAAATGTTTCAACATCTTGTGTCAATCCTTGATTTTCCCTTTACCCCTTCTCCTGGTATTTTGAAGGTTATTCCACTATAGGAAACACATACCAGTCCTAATTTGCAGTCTCATGAACTACTCGATATAATCTTGGACTGTTTTCTCTGCATGTCTAATATTATTCTATAAATAACCTCTGCTGATAAACAGGAAAGAAATGTTGCCCTCAAATGTTTCAACATCTTGTGTCAATCCTTGATTTTCCCTTTACCCCTTCTCCTGGTATTTTGAAGGTTATTCCACTATAGGAAACACGACACTTCATCTTCGTGACTGCAAATGCCATTCTCCATGGGTCTTCTTCATCCATGTTCCCCATGCCAAAATATCTCTCTAGCTCTTGTAACCACTCAATGAACAAAATTGGAATAGGATCCCCACTGAACTCTAAAACATCTTCATTGACTTTAGCTAACTGTTTTGAAGTAGCTTCTATCAACCTCTCCATGGGATCTGCTGCTCTCGCGTGGACTCTCAAGTTCTCCTGTTCATCTTCAGACTTGTCCTATGGCGGAATGTCTTCTAGTCTCCTGAGCACTTCATCATTAGTCTGTCTAGGTTCAACATTTCTCCTGTGTCCCGTTCTTCAATTTAGACATATTCTTCTCTGAGCTATCTTCTCCTCTAAGGATCGATTTGGTCTAACACCAAAACTGATGCAGATATACAGCTGCAAACACGTATCAATGAATCTCCAATAAACCTATGACAATACTTGGGAAGAACTTGGATTTATAGCTGCAAATCTGCAGCAAAAAATCCCCAGATAAACTGCAAGGTAGAAGAAACAAAAACTGGTGTAAAACTTGCCCTGTTCTGCAACAACAATCTCTACAGGTGCAGATCCTGCAACCCAAAAGGAAAGAGAGTACAAACAGCCAATAAAAGGAATATCAGAAGAAAGATTCAAACATAGATAGTTGGATCAATTACTCCATATCCCAGAATGTTGTTCTCATATTTCAGTTCAGATGTATATTATTACGAAAAGTATCTTCAAGAAAGGAAACCTCACCAGCATCCTCCAGCTCTAATCTTCATGCCTTTTCCTGCCAAAGAAAACTTTCAGATTCCTAAATCACCTTATGATGTTCCGTGTTACCACTCATCATGCATAAAGACTTGTACCATCATTGACAACCTTTTTCAGGAGGTTGTTTGTAAAACGGACACCCCAGGATGACCTTTTATGCATTGCACGTGTTTTATTAGGCTGGTGAGCCAGGTTGTGATGGGTCTCTGTGCCAATGTATATATGCGTATATATTTGTTTTGGGGCTTGTGTGCATATATCTATATGTTTTGAGGCCAGGGTAACTGTGTGATTAGGGCCAGAGAGCTTATGTAGAGAGCCATATGATGTAATCACACCCATCTTAAGAAAATACACCATCACTGCAGACTGAGTCAAACACAAGAAATGGAGGGTTAGGACTCCATGAAAGGAAAAGGTGAGGGGATGGAACCATGACATGGTTCTTAAGACAAATAAATAATATAATATTCTAAAAGTGACTTTATGGAAGATAACCCAAAGTCAAAAAGGGGCATGTATAAACCTAAGTCATAGCTTGGTGTTTTATCCCAAGTCCAAAAGTTATTGGATTGATAGTATTTTTGATTCCCTAAATGGTGGGGGTAAGTTCCCTAGGTGACACTTGGAGAAAAGACTATATGCATACTTAAGTCTTGTTTCCCAATGTTCTTTTCATCGTTGCATGATCATTTTGTTGAAGAAAGTAGTTATGGTTGGTCTTCATAATCCTTGATGTATTTATAATAATGTTATCAGAACAGAACCGGTGATTGAACCAAAAAACCTTGTGCACTGGGAACCGGTCGGAAGCCGTAAAAAAACAGGAAAAAAAACTGGTTTACCAAAAACACATAAAATCTTCATATTTAAAAAAAAAAAAACATATATATTCATGTTCATCCATATGAATCCAAACCATTTATACACAAATATGCAAAATTTCTCATTTACATAGCATGTAAGGGTGCACATAACCAAAATAACTTTGAGTGCAATCCATCTCTGAACTGAAAATACATCAACAAATATGCTCTAGATGGCCTCTAGCATCCAAAAAAATCATGCTACAACAAACGCCTACATATCATCAAAATCATTACCTATATTGGGGTCTTCATCATCAATATAACCATTTAGGCATTAAAATAAGGTAGAATAAACATAGCATGTCATGTCAAGATTTTGTTTGAGTGATGGGCACATTTTTAGTAATCATGATAGAGGAGTTTGATGACCGATGCCACTAACATCAAAGTACATAGAGGGCTTGGTTCTCTTTATTAAATACTAGTTCCACACCCTTGTACATGACAAAATTCAATGGAAACGTGTGAAAATTCAATCACTGCAACAATTGATTTACTTTACCTACTTATTTTCCAATAAGTTATTTATGAAATTCCTTCAATAAACATTAAATAAATTCTGTTGCAGATATCACACCATAATACAGAAACAAACACATGCACAAGATATTTACATCGACACAGATATTTTGGACAATAGTCCCCGGAAAAACCCAATGTGGGAAAACCAGTGCAGCAAGCGAGAATTTTATTATTCAACAATTCTTTAGTACAACAAGGTGCCAAACTGGCTTACCCAACAGAGAGAAAATTCCTCTATCACTTCTTCCAGTCTTAGTGTCACCCTGGCTGACCTTTGCGTAGCTCCCAGACATTCTACGCTAGCTCTTGCTTTTCTGCATCAGCACTGGGCCTCTCTGCGTCACCCACGCAGACCCTCCAGTGACTGCGCAATCCACCGCTTCCTCTGCATCTGCTCCAACCTCTATGCTGGTCTTCTAGTGTTGCTCCCGACTCTCTATTCTATACTTGCTGCCCCCTGCTGCTCTCCAGACCACTAGTTCGAATTTCTCAGCTAACCTTGCTCCAGAAATTGAACTAACTGGTCTCCCTTAGTGTGCCCTCCAACTGACCCTCAAGCCTCTTCTTATAACTTTCTCGTTGGTCCATCAATGATCGAGATTAAATCTCTAATCAATAGCTAAGATTAGATTTGGCTTGATCCATGACTTTTAAGCCCTTCTAACCGAGTTTTATATTAATACCCATTAATATTTTATTTTTCCTAAGTTTAGACTTAGGAACTCCATTTAAAATATTAATTATTTTAATATCTCCCAAACCGGTTAGAATCTGCCCAGCCATTTCTGGGTCTTGGAAAACTCATGTGCTTTAGCCTCCACCAATTTTCATGGTTAGAGCACATCCAATGCTACCCCAAATCAACACTCCCTCTTAGAGAGGATTGTGCTATAGTAATACTCCCCATTGAGTATCACCCTGATCATCCAACATCGGTCCCTGTGTTGATGCTAGGCCTCCCTGCCCAACATCCTCTACACTGTTGCATCTTGTACCGCTACCCATGGTCTTGCCACTGTCACTGCTGCATCTGTACGATAGCTCCCTCTGCATCCGTGTTGTTGCTGGTCCTTTCTTCCAACACTGCCTCTGCACTACAACTCCCTCTGCCATGTTGCACTGTGCTACTGCTGACTGCTATCGCACTGCAACATCACCCCTTTTTCTGCTACTGAAGTGGATTCCTTATCATCCCCATCCTTTCCCTGAAATAATCAAACTTTGTTCTTCCAAGGGCCTTGTGAGGATGTCTACCAACTGTTCTCATGTAGGAGTGTAGCTCAACTATACAGCTCCTCGTTGGACACAGTCTCTAATAAAGTGACACCAGATATCAATATGCTTTGACCGATCATGAAACACTGGACTCTCAGAGAGCTTGATGCAACTCTGATTATTGCACATGATCCTAGTCGCCTCCATTTTTCTTCGGAATAGATTCACAAGCAGTTTTTTGAGCCATATGGCCTCACATGACGCTATGCTCACCGCCATATATTCTGCCTCAAATGAGCTCAAAGCCACGGACTTTTGTTTCCTACTATATGAGGAGGTCATTCTTGATCCAATGTTGAAATAGTACCCAGAGATACCTTTCCGATCCATTGAACTTCCTGCCCAATCTGCATTAGTAAATCCATTCAATTTGATATCCTTACTCCTGGTGTACAAGATCCATAATCGACTGTTCCCTGTAAATACCTGAGAACATGTTTGGCTACTGCCCAATGCACCCTCTTCGGTTCCACCATGAACTAACTGAGGGTGTTGACAACATAGCGAATGTTTGCCCTGGTACTGACCAGATACATCAGGGATCCTATGAGCTGCCTGTATAAGGTGGGATCAACATCCTTGTCTTCTGATGCATCAATCTACTTCTAGTTGGTGATCATTGGAGTAGCCATGGGTCTACACTCTACAATCCTCCATCCTAAATCTCTTTAGGATTTCTGTAGCATATCTCCCTTGCCCAAGGAAGATCTCTCCCTTTTGCTGCCAAAATTTCAACCCTAGGAAATAATGCATTTATCCCAAATCCTTCATATCGAATTATGTGGCTAGATTCTTCTTGCAGTCCCGATGAGCTTGGATGATCCTGTCAGAAAGAGATCATCCACATACAATACTAAGATTAGCGGCTCATTCTCTACAACCAGATAGTAGAGATATGGATCTACATCACTCTTGACAAATCCCATCTTCTGCAAGTAGCCATCAATTCGACCATACCATGCTCTGGGTGCCTATTTTAGCCCATACAAGGCTTTCTTCAACCTGCATACATGAGACTTTTTCTCATGTGTCTCAAAGCCCTCTAATTGTTCAATGTATACCTCTTCTTCTATCACCGCATTAAGAAATGTCGTTTTGACATCCATCTGATGAATCTCCCACCCCATCTATGCTGCAAGAGATATCATGGTTCTAATAGATGTATACCTGGCTAACAGGTGAAGGTTTCTTCGTAGTCAATTCAATCTGTTTGAGCATACCCCTTAGCCACGAATCCGGCTTTATATTTCTCTACACTGCCATCTGCAGCGTATTTGATCTTGTAGATCCATCTCGAACCTACCACTGATTTGTGTTGAGGCCTTGACACTACCTCCCAGACGTCGTTCACCATTATGGAGTTGTACTCCTCTACCATCGCATCTAGCCAAACCTGATGTTGAGCTGCCTCCTGTAAATTGGTAGGCTCCCCATCCTGAGCTACTAATGCATGATATCTATCTCGCTTTTTTTGCTCCCTCTTATTGTTTCTTGGCGCACTGATGAAGTCTTTAGGATCTCGCAAAACCTAACGAAGTTCCCTGTTAGTCCTTCCTCTGCCAGTAGGGGCTTCTATTAGCTCCTCCTAATCCCGTGAATCTTCTTGACCGACCCGAAGAAGAATTCTTTACTTCCGTTGGTTGAAGAGGTTTAACCAATGACTCCTCTTTTCATTGCTCCTCGGAAGACATTTCACGAGATTTTCTGAAAGCCCTGTCCTCCATGAACTTCACATCTCGTCAAACCACTACCTTCCTGCTCCCTGGAAGATAGATTTTGTATGCCTTAGCATTTTTCACTATATCCCACTAGATACCCTTTTTCCGCAGTTTGATCCAGCTTTTTTCTCTTTTCCTCGGGTACGCGGCAATATGCTAAACTCCCAAATATCTTGAAATGACTGACTTTAGGTGTTTTCCCTGTAAAAACTTTCTCTGGAGTAATCTTGCTCAATTCCCAATGAGGATTCCTGTTTTGAACATAGAACGCTGTCTTGTATGCTTCTGCCCACAAGAATTTTGGCATATCCTGATCATACAATTGGCCCTAGCTGCTTCTACAATAGTCCTATTCTTCCTTTCTGCTACTCCATTTTGCTCCGGATTGTAAGGAGTTGTTCACTCTCTTCTGATGCCCTCAGCAAAAAAATCAGTGAAGTCCTTATCAACATACTCTCCACCATTATCTGAGTGAAAAACTTTTATTTTGTTCCCACTCAGATTCTCCACCAGAGCTTTGAACTCTTTGAATAGACAAAAAACCTCGTCCTTGGTCTTCAAAAAATAAATCCAAGTTTTCCTTGAGTGGTCATCAATGAAGGTAAGGAAGTACTCGGAACCACTAAGAGCTTTAGTGGACATAGGTCCGCAAATATCTAAGTGTATCAATCCTAGTACACTATTGGCCATGTTTTTACTTCTAGGAAATGTTGCTTTGTCATACATTCCTAGAGCACATCCTCTGCATACATCATCTTGTTCCATACTAAGATTTGGAACTCCTATTATAGTGCTCTTGAGAATTCTCAGAGCCCCATGGTGCAAATGTCCCATTCTTCTGTTCCATAGTTCGTTCAAATCTTTGTCTCCATGACTGCCTATTAGTGCCATTGGTGATTCTAGTTGTAGTCTATACAATCTGTTACTTTTGATCCCAATCTGCACTTTCTTTTTCTAGCTCAGGTGTTTGACATATACTTTCTCCTTGATGAAGAAGACATCATAGCCTTTAACTTGAAGTTATGACACGAAAAGTAAGTTCATCCCCAATCCTGGTACATGTAGCACATTGGTAGCACGGAACCGCTCTCCCAATTCTGTTTGAAAAACTATGGCACCCCTCCCTACTGGAGTACACTTTGCCTTGTTCCCCATGGTGATCTGAAAGTTCATCTTCTCCTCCTAATAATCTGAGAAACATTCCTGGATTCCCATCATATGACAAGACGCTTCACTGTCTATATACCATACCTTTGATGATGCAGAACTAGTCATACAAGCCACTTCTTCTTCCAGCGTGGAAGCCAACATAGAGAAATCAAAATCGCTTTATCTTGTGCAATTTTTTGAAAATTTATGCGAGTCTCTTGACATAGATGTCTCTGCATCATGGTCTCGACCCATAATTGATTTTCCCTTCCTGTCTCTGATTACTTGTTCTGATACCATGTGAAAATTCTATCACTGCAACAACTGATTTACTTTACCTACTTATTTTCCAATAAGTTATTTATGAAATCCCTTCAATAAACATTAAAATAAATTTTGCTGCAGATGTCACACCATAATACAGAAACGAACACATGCACAAGAATCAACACATCGACACAGATATTTTGGACAACAGTCCCCGGAAAAACCCAATGTGAGAAAACCGGTGCAACAAGGGAGGATTTTATTATTCAACAATTCTTCAGTACAACAAGTTGCCAAACTAGCTTACCCAATAGAGAGAAAAATTCTCCAGCACTTATCTTACTCTTAGTGTCACCCTGGCTGACCTCTATGTAGCTTCCAGACACTCTGTGTCAGCCCCTACCTCTTTGCGTCAACATTGGGCCTCTCTGCGTCACCCACGTAGGCCTTCTAGTGACTGCGCCAGTCTGTTGCTGCCTCTATGTCTGCCTCTCTGACCTTTGCGCTGGTCTTCTGGTGCTGCTCCTGACTCTCTGTTCCGTACTTGCTGCCTCCCGCTGCTCTCCAGACTACTAGTTCAAATTTCTCAGCTAACACCGCTCCAGAAATAGAATTGACTGGTCCCCCTCAGTATGTCCTCCAATTGACCCTCAAGCCTCTTCTTATATTTTTCTTGTTGGTCCATCAGCAATCGAGATTAAATCTCTAATCAACGACTAAGATTAGATTTGGCTTGATCCATGACTTTTGGACCCTTCTAACCTAGTTTTATATTAATACCTATTAATATTTTATTTTTCCTAAGTTTAGACTTAGGAACTCCATTAAAAATATTAATTATTTTAATATCTCCCTAACTGGTTAGAATTTTCCCAAACTATTTCTGGGTCTTGGAGATCTCACATGTTTTAGCCTCTCCACCAATTTTCATGGCCAGAGCACATCCAATGCTACCCCAAATCAACAAAACATTGCAATCCCCACAATCTTGAAATCCTAAAAAACTGTTAAGTCTACTAGATTTTGAGTGAAATCTAAAATTCTACTTTTTCCATATGAAATCCAATGAGGTTGGAACCACTCTCAAACATCTCGAGTCATTTCATGGTAATGTTAAAAATTTAAGTAAAATGATGAAAATGAAAGATAAAGGAGAATGTTACTTTTACTTTAATAATTTTACATTACAATGAATTGCATAGCAATACTAGGGCCATAGGCTTGAATATTAGGATAACCTATGGGAGAATTAGAAGTGGGCCAAACAACTAAAAAAATCAAAAAATTTACAAAAGGCAATTTTTTATGCATGCCTGCATAGGTACACGGAATTGGTCCTAAACCGGCCGGTTTAGACCGGTTTTCGGCAAAAAATGGCTCGATTGGTTCTGATATAATTGATTTATAATACTATATAAAAACACAAAAGAAATTTAAATGTTAAACTAGAAGAAATAAAATTAAAAGAAAGGACGTCAACAAAAACCACCTAAAATTAAGATCCTTGAAAATAGCTCATACTCACGTAAATAAAATATTTTCCATAAGTTACTACCCACCATGATTTAACCAAGTATTTGCGTTAAATATGGGATAAAGACTAAGATGTAAATAAATATACTTACCAGGAGTTACTTCCCACCATTATTTATGTGAGCTTCAACACTTGACAAATATGAGTAAAAGTGTAAATGTGTAGACTTACTGGGATTTAATTTACAATGAGACGTGATTTAATTTAAGAGACATGTCTCTTGGGTTACACTTGAACTTTTTCATTTTACACATTCACTTATCACACATGTATCTCTCTCTCTTACACATGTGATCTCACATATCCTAAGTTTTTCAATATTTGCGATCTTGACTTTCCTTTCATGGTTATTGGTTGAATTTCTGAAGTGTGATTGCTTGATGAAGATAAAAGAATTATAATATATATTCACAAGTAATTACCATAGTTCATAAATAAATACTTGTATCAATTGTATTGAAAAATCAACACATTCAACCATCATTCTTTCAACATTGTTCACTCGTTCATGCTATAGAATTGAGTGTAAGTGAGCTTGCACAACCACTAAGCCCTGTGACCTAGTAAATTGGTGTGAGTTCCTTAGTGGAATTTGATGGCCAATTCTCTTTGCTTGTCTATAAGGCTAGAGCTTGGAGAGGGAATTGGTTGGTAAGATTGCCTAGTGTGAGGCCCGAGGTGTGCATGGATTCGGAATGGTCCATGTTACCCACCCAAGTGGGTAACTCCTTAGAGAAAACTATTCTCCTATTGTTTCATCTTGCCAACTAGTAGCCCTATGATGATCCATAGATAGCTAACCTTAAGATGTCTCATATCCAAGATCCGGCTAGTGATTTATTCCATCTAGCCTACTCATTTGATGAAGGTGGGTCATCAAACATGAGCTACATTAACCATTTTCGTATTCAAGTGCTTTCATTTAATGTTTAAGGTCATTTTGGTATGGATCATAGGTTGAATTGGATGATTGGCCGCTTTTGGTTGTATCCTTGTTCCCATGCTTCAAGTTGGTGGTTATCACTTGCCCTAGTCTAGTGTGACCCTTTTTGAGGCCTTTCTTTCCATTGTCTAGGAGGGGCACAAATAGGAGGCTCTAATTGATGTTGCGTGCTCATGGCAACCATATTTAATATTTTCCATTTCTCCCTGATTTCTACAACCCATCTTTCGGTAGATTGTTGTCTGTCACCAATATTGGTTCCCTGTTTTTCTTGTCCTTCAATAGGGGCTTAGAAACTTTTCACTAAGAGGTTGATGCAGTAAAAAGAAAATAAAAAAAACATATTTCCATAAATGTTAAAATGCAAAAGATTGGAAGGGATAAATGAAAAATGCATGGAAAAATCCTATCCCGGGCTCCACCCCCCTCATTAGCATGCACCTAGTTTCTGGCTACTGCATAAACTATCTAAATAAAAGGAATTTTGATTATCCCAAATTTGGTGAACAATGAACTGATTCATCTTTAAGGGGTCAATGATGAATCAAATAAGTCTTGTAACCCAAGCTAAATCTACAAAAGAAAAGAGAAAATCAATGAAGAAGAGGTGCACAAGAGGGGTGGTAAAAATAGGTGAAGAAAGGGGTAATCAAGTTTCATGATTGCTCCCTCATCACATCATAATGCTCAAAGATGATGGGATTTCATAACGAGTACAAAGACTAGGGCATCCCACTTGAAGTGAACTCCTACCACGTCATTGACCACTTGCACCTACTAATTGATGGGTTGGCCGAGGAACTATTCCTCCCCTTAGGGTTGGAAGCACCTAATAGGGCCTTGTGATAACCCCCTCATATCTAAGTCTGGTAATTTATTTACAAATTATATGCTAGAAAGACATTTGTAGATAGTGCTTGTGAGGTACTTTGATGCCTTTCACGTTAAATATGGTTCATGTTCATACTTCTATGGTTCTTGTTGATCTAGGTGGATATTGGTGGTCACCCACCTATTACACTGACTCACATGACAATTTTCTATTTTGGCAATTTTTCTACGGTTTTAGGACCTAAACTGCTAGAGTTGTTTGAGGCCCTAAATGATGTTTTTTGGGGAAATGGGCCAACGGTAGTCAGAAAATGTACTTCTCGGATAGACCTTTCCAACTGGCTATTGTGTGCACCAAAAAAATATTGTATGCCAAAGTTAGACTCGAAGAAGTTGACGTTCCAACTTACCCCATCGGGGCCCACAAGCCTTTGGTGCTTCATCTCCTATGGTTAGCTTTTTGGATGTTTATGGTTTCTCATTGCTTCTTTATGGTAAAATTGCCATCGAGCCTCATTTTAAGACAGTTCGATGTAGTTGTCATGTCTCTTCTCAGAGATAAGCTATCACCTAAGTCACAAGACACGTCCTTGAGGGCCTCATGTCTCGTATTTCATGTGCCAGACACGAAACATACCTGAAAATGTATCAAAAACATTTTTTTTCGTGTCCTCTAATTGAGACATTTGTTTTGGATGTGCGAAAAACGTGCCCTAACATTTTTGGCTCTTAGGACATGTGTTCCATGAAAAGTGACATTCAAAACTCGAGACAATTTATTTTTGGGTTCTTTTGTCATTGTCTGCCACAGAAGGTGAGTTTGCTAGCTGATCCGGATTTAAACAGGAACACAACAAATTATAGATATAACCATACATATAGAGATGTAGCAAAAATAATAATTCATCTCATTACTGTAAAATACTGAAATATGTTTACAAATAGAAATGGACATAAACTAGCTAGGGCGATGGTAGCTTATCTTTGAGAAAATATGTGGCAGCTACATGCCTCTGAACTGTGTTACAATGAGGCTTGAAGGCCTATTTATTTTTGAGAAACAATGGAAAACCCTAAACATCCAAAAACCTAAACCTAGAAGATGAAACACCAAATTGTGGGCCCCGTTTGGGTAAATTGGTAGATCAACTTCCCGGAGTCGTAACTTTGGCATACGATCTCCATTTGACGCACACAATATCTCATTAGATATATCTAACTGAGAACTAAAACTTTGGGAAGAGCAACATCAGTCCATGGACCCATGTTGCTCCAAGGTTTCCCAAAAAACGTAATTTAGGGCCTCAAAACGGCCCCGGAAGTTCAGGACCCGAAAAACTGCTAAAAATAGTAAACTGTGTTATAATTAAGGAAACTGGAAAGCTGAAAGAAACAATGGTGGGGGTACAAGTGGACTTGGTGGGTGGCTACTAAAATTCACCTGGATCATTCCTCCCCCCTTAGGAAGCAATGGTCTCCATTGCGTTGAGTTCCTCCATGAGATGAGGAAACTTTTGTTGAACTTGATCCCTGGTGAGCCACTTGCCCTGGTGAAGGAGTTGGCCTGCTTTGACAACTCGATACAGTTGGATATTCTGATAGCAAGTGTGCTTGATCTATGTGTCCATGATCCGATTAGTTGCAGGTTGTTCCACACAATCTGGATTTAACTCTGTGGGCGTGAGTTGTTCTGCAATGTTGGATGTGTCTAGTAATGGTGGAAAGTATGGCCGAAGGTAGTCCACATTGAGCACTGGGTGTAGGCCAAGGAATGGGGGAATGTTGAGTTTAAATGCATTGTCTACCATAGCCTTGGTAATGGTGTAAGGACCATATTGAAGTGGTCTGAGTTTCCGATAGGCTCCGGTAAGGCATTCATTTTGCAAATGCAACCACACTTTGTTGCCCACCTGAAACTTGTGTGGCACCCGATGTTGATCATGTCGTTGCTTGTACTTGGCATTTGATTTCTCTAGAATGTCATGAACCTGTTGGTGAATATGTTGGATGTGCTCAATGAAGCTGTTTGCCTTATCTGCTTTGGACTAGACATGAGCCGAATCTGCGTGAGTAGCTGCAAATGGCATGGACACATCAATGAAACCTAGTGGTTGGAATCCCAAGCCCACCTGAAAGCAGTTGTGGCTAGTTGAGCTGTGGAGAGCCCGGTTGTAGCTGTGCTGAACATAGGGGAGGCTCTCATCCCATGTGCGTGGATGCTTTGGGTTATACATGCACAGAATGTGTACGGTCATCCTATTGAAAACCTCTGTCTGGCCATCAGTTTAAGGATTGAAGGCTATGTACTTAGTGAGTTTGGTGTCTATCATTGACCAGAGACTAGACCAAAATGTACTGAGGAACCTGCTATCCCGATCTAAGATGATAGACTGTGGGATCCCAAAGTGTACCGACACTCGTACACCACTTTCCCGTGTCCTTTTTCGACTTCGCGGCGCTGTTCTTTGCTTGCAGCTTTGGTGTGTTGTCTTGAGCCGCCCCGCCTTGGCTTTGCCCTTTGTTTTGTGGTTTGGGGGCACCTTTCCCTTGCTTTGGACTCAAAGATCCAAAGTTTCTCTTCTTCTGTTTAAACTTTTGCTTGACCTTGATGGCATATCGATATGCCATGCCGAGCGAGGAGATGTTCAGGAATTCTATTTCTTCATGGATGTACTTGTGTAGGTAGTTGTAATATTTGAGTATCAAATGCTGCTCCAAATCCTTGATACCCAACTTCGTGTGAAGGGTATGGAAAATATTGGTAAACTCTGGCACGTCTTGGTCCCTTTCCTGTCGCAGCGTGGTCCACTTTATCTATTGATCCTCATAGCTTCTAAAAGGGTAGCACTTCTCCTTGATAACAGTCCGGAATGAATTCCAAGTGGGTGAGGCTGAAAACAGTGAGGCTGTACTTTCATCCTTCTGCTCATAGTAGGTTTCCCACCAGTCCTTGGCATGGGGGTGGTTTTCCGAAGAACGAAAGTAATATTTTCTCAAGAAGAAAAATTATGAACAAAAAAATACCCTTCTAGTAGATTTAACCATTTATCTACGGCATCTGTATCTATCTAACCCTGAAATATGGGAATGTTAAAGTTAACTTGTACCTTAAAGGGTGTGGCGCTTCCAAGGTAGCTGCTAGAAGTAGATGTGTCGCCCTGGGTAGCTGCTGAAGGATTTGGGCAAAGTTGTCCATCATCGTGTTCCTTTGTCACTCAATGACCTCTTCGAGCAAGATTTTGATATGATCTCTTGCCCCCTCATCTTTCTTTTCATCCGCCATGGGAGGCCGTCAGGATTTGCGAGGCTAGTATTGCAAAGGTTTGACCAGTTCAAGCCCTAACTCCTTGTATCGTGACCTTGTTGGGGACATGCAAAGAAAGATAGAGAAAGAGCAGACTGCTCTGATACCACTAATTTGGATTTAAATAGGAATGCAACAAATTACATATATAACCATACAAATAGAGATGCAGCAGAAATAATACTTCATTTCATTACTGTAAAATATTGAAATATGTTTACAAACAGAAATGGAAATAAACTAGCTAGGGCGATGGTAGCTTATCTATGAGAAGAGATGTGGCGGTTATAGGCCTCTGAATTGTGTTACAATGAGGCTCGAAGGCCTATTTATTGTTAAGAAACAATGGAAAACCCTAAACATCCAAATGCATAAACCTAGAAGATGAAACGCCAAACCGTGGGCCTCGTTTAGGTAAATTGGTACATCAACTTCCCGAGGTTGTAACTTTGGCATACGATCTTCGTTTGATGCACACAATATCTCATTAGACAGATCTAACCAAGAACTAAAACTTTAGGAAGAGCAACAATGGTCCATGGAACCATGTCGCTGCCAAATTTCCCAAAAAATGTTGTTTAGGGTCTCAAAATGGTTCCGAAAGTTCAGGACTCGAAAAACTGCTAAAAATAGTACACTGTCCTACAATTAAGGAAAATGAAAAGTTGAAAAAAACAATGGTGGGGGTCCAAGTGGACTTGGCGGGTGGCCACCAAAATCCACCTGGATCACTAGCTGCTGAAATCGAATTTGCTATGCAGTGAGGAATTTCACTGGATTCGAGCACAATGCTCATAAATTCACATTGAGAGCGCAGTTCACAACTTCACATCAACTTGGACATGAAGATGTAGGAGACGAGAGTTCACGTGCTTTGCCGAGAGTTTGGAGTGTTTGAATTTGATGTAGGAGATGAGTGTTCACGTGCTTTGTTGAGAGTTTGCATCATGTGGGTTTGGAGCATTTAAATTTCCTGTAATTTGTGCTATAGCATATGGAACTTGACTTTATTATGACCACATTTTATCAGTTACCGCGTATATATTGTGTGTTAAAATACAAATCCTAGTTCCTCATCATGTGCTCATTGCTCACTACATGTTCGAGCTCTAAAGGGAGGGATAGCTCGATTAGCACTTTGGTCAACAGTGAAGTTTGAACACATAAATTTATAAGTTATAGACTACCTTATGTGAACATGATCGAACCTATTTGAAGTTAATAATAGAACAATATCAATGTTTATGAACACATCATCATAAAATGTGAAAATGGGCTCTAAAAGCCTTCTCCTGTCTGAACTCTAAAAGAAAGGGACACACAGGTGGTTGTCCAAACAATTTAGAGTATGGAAATAACTTGTATGGATAGGCCCTTCATTTCTTAGAAACGTACTCCAATAAAAAACCTGAACTTTGAATTGTGGGTACTTACACTTGGAAAATATAGCCATTTCTCAATATATCCCATGTAAATGCATAAATTGCACTAGTAACTTAAATTTCTAGGCATGCAAATTTCGACCTAATTGCCACTAAAATTTCTCTAATATTAGTTTCTCAATTTTTAGGAAAGAAATAACCCACAGACAGTAAAACTAGCCCATCTCTGTGATTGCCTAGGCTTATAAAATTAGACACATGAAACTCCTAATTCAAATACTACTATCATTAAAAAAAGTGAAACAATTACTGATTCAACCTTAATTGTTTAGTTGTTTTTTTTTCTAGGTGAAGGATTTAGCAACTGTTGCAACTTGCAAGTCATTTTTTAACCCCTGTGGACTGTATAACAGTAGGAAGTTAGCAATTAATGGCTCAATCGTCCACGGCAGCTGGCAGAGGTCAAAGGAAAGGAAAGAGTGGTGTTGTTTGTGGTCCCTCCCCTCCAAGTTTCTTAGTATCCATCATTGATAGTGCCACAAGTGCTTCAAGTGAAGCTTTAGGTGCTTTTAAGCCCACATGACTCTATTGTAGCAAGACAACAAGCACGACAGAAAAAATGCCCTCTATGGAAGTATGTAACAAAGAAACAAGGGCCAAAGGTCGGTGGGGGAGGGAATGTTCTTTGGTCTTGTAATTTTTGCAAGGGTGAATTTAAGGGCACTTACTTTTGAGTTAAGGGCCATTTGTTGGGCCTTACTTGTGGAATTGGAGCATGCAAAAATATTAGTGCTAAAGAAATAATGGATTTGGAAAGGGAGGATGCAGCTGGCTTTGAGAATGTGGTGGCAACAAGCAGGAAAATTAGAAAAAAAGAAGATCCTCTTCCATTCATGAGGAATACATTTAGGCCTAGAAAATTTGGGAGTGGGGTTGAAATTCAACTAGCGAAAAAGAGGGCAACCCAAACTTATGGTCCAATGAACAATATTTTTCAACTTGAGAAGTGAGATGAGGTTGATCTTACAGTTGCAATCTTTTTCTATGCCAACATTATTTCTTCTAATCTTGCATGATCACCTTTATTTATTGAGATGTGTTGAGCTCTAATTGATATGGCTCCCACTAGGTATGTGCCTCCAAGTTCAAAGCAGCTTAGAACCACATTGTTAGTTAAGGCAAGGAAGGAGGTGGATAAAATTCTACAACCTATTAAATCATCATGGATCTCATTTGGTGTCAGTGTTGTTTTTGATGGATGGATGGATGCACCACGCCATCCTCTCATCAATTTCATGGTATATTCCAAAATGGATTGATCTTCTTGAAAGCAGCAGATACTCTTGGACAATACAAGGATGCACAATCTGTAGGTGAGTTGTTTATTAAAGTTATTGAAGATGTACGTGTTGAATGTTGTGTGCAAATCATCACAGATAATGCACCTATTTTCCAAGTCGCTAGCTTGATTGTCGAAGCTAAATGTAGAAATTTGATAGAAATTGCAATTGCTCAAGGAATCAAACTGAAATAAGGAGATACAAATTATACTCTACTAATCTACGGAATGGAAATCACAGTTTAGAATAACATGCATAGACATGCAACAATAAAAACCACAAGTACTCAATGATTTATAGAGGAACCCAACTAGGAAAAAAGCCTCCACTGCTTTGCATTAATTCAGATGAAAAGAGAAACAATTACAATGCTTGCTTCAATTCTGGCGCACACCCTACATTGCAATCCTATTCTCTTACTTCCTAACTTGCTTTTCCAACACTTAGCCAATTCAAGCCTCAACCAACCTCCTACTTCCTTGTGCAATCTTGGAGGAAATAGCCCCTAAAAAATAGGATAAATTCTCTATTTCATTGCGCAATAGCTTGAGGAATTGATCACCCGCTCATTGCAAAACCACCGTACACTCAACAGTATGCAAATTATAAATACAAATGTACCTTTTCCTCCACTTCAACTAGACAATTTGAATTCCGTGCATGACTGTGTCTATTTTTACCCGATTGACTAGTTAACTGAGATATTAGCAAGTTAACAACAGTTCTACTACTCAACTAACCTTCAACTGACTCAACTAGCTATTAGAGTTCAATTAACTGAGTCAAACTAAAAATAGCTGAACTAGATTGCTAAATTTTAGCAATCACTACATGCACAACTCTACTTCTAGCCTATAACTCGAATTTACCGAGTAAACTAGTAGATAAGGCCATGTCACTCTACCTAACTGCAATCCAAGTAATCCCGTTAATGTGGAAAATCAAATTACTCAATTTGACTAAGGCACAAGTCAAAATTGAGCCTTTTTCTTGCTACAATTTCAACATTCCCTCTTAGCAAGAAAATGGTTCTGCACAACCCCAATATAGCTGCTGTGGAATTTACTGTAACACTACCTCTCACTGTTGTTGTTGTTACTGCAACAACTGCAACTGAGAAGCATCAAAAATACTAAATCAACCGTGTCTCTGCAATTGTCTACTAGGAAAACTGCGCTGTGTTGATTCTCCACTGTGCCTCCTACACTATTATCAATACTGCTCTGTGCTTTTTAGCATCTGATTGCAACTAGTTTGAAACTGTCACTCAAGATCTGACTGCATCTAGTGACGCTGGTCCTTCTGTTACCGAATACTGTGGGCCCCTGTAGCAAGGGTAATGATCCTTGAGAAGAGTATACTGCTACTACTACTGTTGTCCTATGGACCATGCCCAAATATTTACAACTCTGGGACTAAGGTTCTACATCGCCCCACCTCACTCGTGGAGGTATGGCTGCAATTTCTCCCTCTAAACTAGAAGGTGCCATTTTGAGAGCTCTATCTCTCACTCA
Organism: Pinus taeda; assembly: GCA_000404065.3. NCBI lineage: Eukaryota > Viridiplantae > Streptophyta > Pinopsida > Pinales > Pinaceae > Pinus > Pinus taeda. The sequence goes on from APFE030279257.1 coordinate 88,435, forward strand.
ACCATCACATCTCCACTCTGAGGAATCTCTACCTTGCTCCTCAAGGCTGCACATGCATCTTCCTCCAATTTGTAGAGGCTCTCAATCTTGACACCAATCTGCTTGATCTGACCTGAAGCAAAATTCTTGAGGTAGGCCTCCCATTGCGGAAGATTGCATCATGCCCTTTGTCTTCAATCCTCAATTTGTTCACCAAACCAAGTTTTCTGGCATCACTGCTATTTTGAAATAGCTCAGTGAGGGTCTTCCACATAGCAAATAGAGTCTCCTTTCCATGTAACTTCGAGACTATGTGGTCTCTCACACCCTCTAGGATGGTCCTCCTGGATCTTGTGGTATCCTTCTTCCACTGGGTTAACTGTTGTGAATCCGACCATGGAGGTTTTGCAATATCAGTTTTAACATATACTAACACACCATTATCATCAAGCACTGCTTCCATTTGGTCCTTCCAGGCTATGAAATTCGAGCTACCTTCCAAGGCATACTCCAATCTCAATTTTTTGAAAGACTTTCTCCCGAATTTGAAGAAAAACCACTATATTGAAGTTGAAAATTTGAAATTCTTGAGGACAAATTCGAAATATTTGTTCTAATGTTATTTCAGGGCTTTGATACCATGTAGAAATTTAATAGAAATCACAACTTCTCAAGAAATCAAACTGAAATCAGGGGACACAAATTCTACTATACTAATTTACGGAATGGAAATCACAGTTTAGAACAACATGCATAGACATGCAACAATCAAAACCAAAAGTACTCAGTGATTTATAGGTGAACCCAACAGGGGAAAACCCCTCTGCTGCTTTGCATTAATTCAGATGAAAAGAGAAACAATTACAATGTCTTTCTTCAACTTTGAAGCACACCCTGCACTACAATCCTGTTCTCCTATTTCATGACTTGCTTTGGCCAACACTTAGCCAATTCACATCTCAGTCAACCTCCTATTTCCTTGTGCAATTCTGGAGGAATTAGCCCCTAAAAAATAGGAGAAATTCGTTATTTCCTTCCATAATAGCTTGAGGAATTGATCACCTGCTCAATGTAAAAGAATTGTACACTCAACAATATACAATTATAAATACAAATGTGCCTTTTCTTCCGCATCAACTAGGAAATTTGAATTCCATTCATGACTGTGTCTATTTTTAGCTGACTGACTAGTTAACTGAGAGATCAATGTTAACAATATTTCTACTACTCAATTGGCCTTCAACTAATTCAACTAGATACTAGAGCTCAGTTAATTGAGTCAAACTGAAAATAATTGAACTAGATTGCTAAATTTTAGCAATCAGTACATGCACAACTCTACTTCTAGCATATAACTCAAATTTACTGAGTAAACTAGTAGACAAGGCTGTCACTCTAGCTAATTGCAATCGAAGTCATCCTATTGATGTGAAAAATCAAATTACTCAATTTGACTAAGGTACAAGTCAAAATTGAGCCTTTTTCTTGCTACAGTGTCAACACTAAATATCCACAAGTATTTTGGACACCATGCATTGTTCATTCCTTGAATTTAGCACTTCAATCTATTGTTTCAAAGTTCAGATGTGACATGGATTTGCAATCTTATTGAGGATGCACGCCATATACAAAATTTTGTGCAAAACCATACCAATGCCCTCACAATATATAAAGAGTACACACCTCTATCATTGTTGAAGATTGTAGAAACTCGGTTTGCTTTCTCATTCATCATGCTTAAGAGGTTAAAGGAGGTGAAGGGCGCTCTTTGGGCCATGGTTATTTAAGATCTTTGGTCTTTTTGGAGCAAGATAGATCAAGCTGCTTTAAAAAAGGTAAAGGACACAGTGTTAGATGATGGTTGGTGGGGGAGGGTGGATCTTACCATAAAGATCATGAATCCTATCATTTCTTTCTTGTGGTTTGTAGACACGAACCAACCCATCTTAAGAGAGGTTTATGAGGGTTGGGATTCCATGATTGAGTCTATGAAGACTATTGTTATGGAGAATGAGCGCCCTGGATATGAGACATCAACAGAGAGCTTATAGTGCACCATATAGGATATTCTTATATCTAGGTGGGACACAAATTGCACACCTTTGCATTGTTTATCTCACTCTTTGAATCCCAAGTACTATAGTCAAGAGTGGCTCCATGTTGGGACCTCACACAAATACCCGCCTCACATGGATGGAGAGATTTCATAGGGGAGGAAGGCAACATTTAGAAGGATATTTCAAGATAGAGCATCTTTTCTTGAGGTGGAGGAAGGCTTTGTAGAGTTTTCCATTGGAACTAGGAGATTTGGGGGGTATGGTATACTTGGAGATAGGGGGATCAAAGATGCCTATGCTTGGTGAGAAACTCATGGGGCAACATGCCCTATTCTACAACAATTAGCCTTGAGGGTCCTCTCTTAAGTTACTTCATTCTCTTGTTGTGAGAGAAATTGAAGCACTTATGGGAATCTGTATAGTCTGAAAAAGAGCAGGCTTGAGCAATCCAGGGTGGAGACAATGGTGTATGTGCACACCAACCTTCATCTTATTTATAGGTAGAGACAAGAGTGGTGGAAGGGAAAGACAAAGATCTGGGATGTGTTTCCTGATGATATGGGTTTGGACGACACTATTGAGTTGGCGTTAGCCAACATGGATCTTAATGACCCAATGCTAGAGCTAGTCACTTTTGATGACGAGTTTCTTGAGGGGTCATCCTCCACACCAACAAATTGTTATTGTCATGATACTGGAGTCTAGTTAGAATCTTAAATCACTGATGCTGCCAATCTAATTATCACAACAAGACTACTATACATAGTGGAATATTATACAACAGTAAATATACTAGTGCACAAAATATAGACAACTTCTTACAATTTTTATACAACCCAACTTCGTTATATTAAACAAATTGATAATACAATAGTCTAGGGCTCCTGTACCAGGGATAATGATCCTCATATATCCATTGATATAAATATATACAGTTGAGGTTTGGTGTTTGTCACTTTGACAACCAATCTACCCAGAACAAGATACACTGACCATCTTGTTGATGTAGTGTGCTCTCTTAGCTCCTCTCAATCGTACCCTGAACACACCTGCCCAGTCCTTCGACTCCCAATCTACATCAACTCCAATCTACCTCTATCAAGGAACCAACTCCCTTATGTCACTGAACTCAACTTCACCTGCTCTCTATTTGATCATTTGTCCTTCAATGCACCAACACATTAAGACTCCTATTGAGTTCACAACTCCGTTTATGAACCACTCTCAATTTCCCACTGCTGCTCATCAGTTCTTTTGCGACTTTCTTCCCACTAGTGCCTTCCTATGTTGCCTAATGAAGATACACTTAGGGCCAGAGGGCTTGCCACTATCACTGTCGAATTTCCTTCTCAAACAATGAACTTAGGGCATGGAGGACTACCCAACTTCTCTTGTAGATGTCCTTCTCGACAAGGCAAGTCTAAGGCTACAAACTACTCCTAGATGATCATACCTATGAGCTCTTCTTCCGCCACTTCTAACAATCCATTAGTCCTTCAAGAGACTTGTTATTAGGGCTTGAAGCAAGCCTCTACAATCCTCCATAAGTTGTTATTTAGGCCGCTCCAACTCTGCCACTTCTTACAGACCTAAAGTCCTTCTCAGGTCACTGCACTTAGGGCTTAGCATGGTCCACTCTCACGCTTCCCTCCAACAGTTCACAAGTTTCCTATATAAAACCAACCAAAAATCAACACATCATCAATAATACATACCTTTCTGCTATAGCATCTGCTCACTGGTTAGGGCATCCAACCACTCTAATTTACCCTTCCTCTTGGTTGCTAACAATCCTCCACAAACTGCCCAACCTGGACACTACATCCTCTAGCAAACCATCAACTCAAGAGGATGACCAAACTGTCCTACAACCTCTTGCTACTCCTCTTAAACTTGTGTAAATGTTGGTGATGATTTTGCTTCTAAGATGTACATATCACTATCCAACTAGGACTTGCATCTAATCTGATCCAAACTATGTTCCAATACCTAACAACAATTCAACTACAAAACATCTTAAACACACATTTATGCTCACTGTTTTGGGTCTACTCCTTCTGTTATTGATTTTGGCCTAGTTAGGGCTAATAACCAGTCATCTTTAGCCCTAGTCCTTTGCTCAAAATTCCTCCTAACAACTATGACTACCTTCCTGTTTGGCTCCTCTTCACTTCGTTGGCTAGTAGGGCTACTTCTAGCACATTGTATAGACTCACAACCCTTCTCCAAGCAAGGATCTATGGCTCGACCCTCCTTCAAGCTTTAGTACAGGTTTGTAACCTTATTGTCAGAGATCTGCCCACAAGAATATTCCAAAAACATGCCCAAACAATCCACAAACCACCTAGTTGCTCTAGAGGTCATCTATCATTTCCATTGGTCAAACCATCAATCCTCATCGTGGTTTCACACCCACATTCTTGGGTTCTGAGTAGGGAAAATTTTAATGATGGAAATTTATCTTAAAGTTTAGAAACCTTGGCGAATCCCACTAGTCCATAATATGAAATCTATAAAATGTTTGGAGATATTTTTGTAAAAATATTCAGATTTATAATATTTTTATATAGT
>APFE030279257.1:109704-194207 GCA_000404065.3 Pinus taeda
ACTGCTAAGAAAGGCAGCAAGCTCATATCACAGACCAGGAAATTCATCTGTATGGTTCACTCCCAAAGTAAGGGGAAGATCGTTGCTACATCCATTACCCCCGCAAAGGGTTCCTCCATGCAGCAACAGCAGCAGAAGGATACAGTCATGATAGAACACAAAAACAACTTCTCCTCACCCACAGGGGTACCACACAAGTTTCAGGTGGGCAACAAATTCTGGTTGCATCGACAGAAAGAACGCCTTACCAGAACCCATCAGAAACTCAGACCACTCCGACATGGTCCTTACACCAGTACCAAGGCTACGTGCAACAATGCTTTGAAGCACATAATTCCTCCATTCCTTCACCTGCACCAAGTGTTCAATGTGGACCGTCGTCGACCATGCTTCCCACCATTACTGGACACATCAGAGATTGCAGGGCAAGTTCAGCAGATGGAGGAACTCAACGCAATGGGGACCATTGCTTCCTAAGGGGGGAGGAATGATCCAGGTGGATGTTGGTGGCCACCCACCTATCCCATTTGGACCCCCACAACTGTCTCTTTCAGTTTTTCAGTTTCCGTAATTGTAGCACAATTTACTATTTTTAGCAGTTTTTTCGGGTCTTGAACTTCGGAGCCGTTTTGAGGCCCTAAACGACATTTTTTGGGAAATTTGGGGGCAACATGGGTCCATGGACCGATGTTTCCCTTCCCAATGTGGTAGCTCTTGGATAGATCTTTCTAACGAGCTATCATGCGTGTCAAACGGAGATCGTATGCCAAAGTTACGACCCCGTGAAATTGATGTACCCATTTACCCAAAACGGGGCCCACAATTTGGCGTTTCATCTTCTAGGAGTAGGTTTTGGCATGTGAAGGGTTTTCCATTGTTTCTCAACAATAAATAGGCCTTTGAGCCTCATTGTAACACAGTTCGGACAGTTCAGAGGCATGTAGCGACCACATCTCTTCTCAGAGATAAGCTACCATCGCCCTAGCTGGTTTATTTCCATTTCTAGTTGTAAGCATATTTCGGTATTTTCCATTAATGAAATGAAGTATTATTTCCACTGCATCTTTGTGTATATGTTTATCTCTGTATTTTATTACGTTCCTGTTTAAATCCGGATCACATCACCAGGCTCTCAGGGATGGCCACTTGTCCTCCTGCGAACTGCGCTAGCCTTCTTTGTCAGTTCAATTCTTCGGTTACGTCGTGGAATGAGTCTTCTGCCACCTTGGCGGTCAAAGCGGACCTCAAGTTCTTCTAAATCATGGCTTAACCCTCCGTCAGTTCCATCTTCTCCAACCAGGCGTGATCTCAGCCATTAGATCTGGAGCCCCTAGATCCGATGCCATTCGCTCGTCCCACACGGTTGACTAGCTCGATTGTTAGAGCGCGATAAGCAGCGGTTTCCTCTCTCCTTCGCTTTCCACACGTCAGGCACTGAGTGGAATCACTCCTTTTTCATCAAAAATGCTTACTGCTCATGGACGCCCCTGATCAATACCGCCAGTTTTGGAGCATGTCCCGCCTTTAGCGCTTAGTCTTTTGTCCCACGGTTTTCTCGGCTCCCATGTGACCGAGTGCTCGGGGCTTCTCCATTTTGAGGGTTTTCGCCCAGCAATGTGCGATTGCAAAAACTCCCTCTGTTTCTTGATCCGAGCCTCCCAAGGGCTAATTTCGCCTCCCACGCAGTCTCCATGGGCCTCGGTCAACGCGCTTTGAACGAGGTCCTCGTCTTTCCACGTTGGTCGCCACTGCCACTGGTTTAAAGGTGTTTTTTATCGCTGTTTTAAATTCTTTGAAGTTTATCTTGACCTGGTACAGCCATGGCTCTGTTAATCATTCTTTATGGATCCAATTCGGATCAAGTCATTGGTGGTCAAGCTAAAAGCCTCATAGTCCGATGTAGGTTCTGACTTTGAGCCAAACCTAGACAAGGGGAAACAAATCATTGATGCAGAACCTAGTGCCACCATCGCCACCACCAAGGTCCAACAAAGTGAGCCTGAAGATCCAGAAGAAGGTGAGCGCCTCTTTCACTCACAAATGTGGATGAAGGGTGCTCCATTGTGTTCCATTGTCGATAGCGAGAGTCAAAAGAACCTTATCTCAATAAAGGTCATTAAGTGGTTGGGCTTGTCAACAACACATCCGCAACCATACATCATTGAGTGGCTCCAACAAGGGCGAGATCTTCATGTCAACTAAGAGTGTTTCTTTCCCTACAACATCAAGCTTTTCAATGATGAGATATTGTGTGATGTTGCTCCCCTTATAGTTTATGATGTTCTGTTAGGCCAACCATACTTGTGGAAGCGTTATGTTGTTAATGAGTCTAGACCTAGTAGTGTTTTATTACTTTGGGAAGAAAATTATATAGGATACTAGAGGTGGTCTCATCTACTGCCATTTCTTTGATCTTTTCTAAGCAATCCAGTACTCCTACACTGGAAAATTTGTTTTCTTCCTGATTTGCTCTCAATGTAAGGAGAAGATTGTGGCAACATCCATGGCCTCCACACAGGGTTCCTCCACATAGCAAAGGTAAGTGGATAAGGTCATGGAAGAATACAAAGAAATATTCCCCTCACCTGCTACGGTACCTCTGCACTATCAAGTCAAGCATTCAATTAATCTGACCCCTGGTGCAACTCTACCTTAAGGGCCAATCTACTGTTGCTTTCTTATGGAAAATGAGGAAATCAAGTGACAAATCCAAGAGCTGCTCCAAAAAGGGCACATCCAACCAAGTTCCTCACCCTATGGAAGCCCAATTGTACTCATGCAGAAGAAAGATGGGACCTGGCGACTATGCATTGATTATCAAGCCCTAAACAAAATCATAGTTAGGGACTAGTACCCAATTCCTCTGATTGACAACCTTTTTGACCAACTCAAGGGGGCCAAGTACTTCAATAAGATTAATTTGAAGTCTGACTACCACCAAGTCCAAATAAAACCAACTGATGTGTGGAAGTTTGCTTTCAATTCCAAGGAGGGTCTTTTTGAATGGGTGGTCATGTTGAGAAGTCTAGGGCAGTTAGATTAGGTTGATTTCTCTTACTTTCATAACTGCTTGTGATGTTCTTTTACTTAACTTGATGTACTTGTAATTAGCTTCTTATTTCACTTGATTATTATAGTGTTATTTTCATCAAACAACTGCCAAACTATGAAGATCAATAGAACAAGAGGACATAAGATATAGGCTACTAGTGAGGGCCAAAACCTCTCCTCTTGAGAGGAAAACCAACAAGAATTCTTCTCTTCTTATAGAAACTTTGAATGACAAATTCCAAGACCTAAGGCCCTTGAAAAAGACCCCTCCAAGGCCAATTCAACTTCTTCTTTGATGATCCTTCTCTTCCACAAAGTCAACCCAAGTAAAACTAGCTTCACACTTCAAATTTCAGCCTCTACTTTAGATTTTCGGTCATTGCTTCAGGGCTGCAATTTTCAGCCTCTATTGCGGAAACCCTAACTTCGCACATGTGGGAAAATATGGTGAAATATTCCTTCTCTCTCCTTCACTTAGGGTGCTTCTCCTTCCTTGATAACTTGGTTTTCAAACATGATCCTTAGGACCCCAAATTTTGGCTCCTTTGATGAGTATACTTTCTACAACAAATAGTGCCCTAGTCCCTTAACACGTGTGAGAATATGTAGCCCAAAATTAGTCCTAAATCTTTTATTTCTTTTTCTTTATGTTCTCCTTCTCTTCGCTGGTTATTAGGCTTATTTTCGTGTAGTTGAACTTAGATTGGAATCCATTTCAAGTGAGGTCAAGGTTCTCTTATATATAGGCTTCTTTGAGAAGGTCAAGTGGCCCTAATGAGGTCGATTTTTCGCTGCTACTCTGACTTTTCTTCTAGCAGGCCAACTTGGTCTTAGAGGAGGACATTTGACTCTTTTGGCTCTAAATAAATTCCTTTTAAATGATACAACATGCCTAATAGGGTTTTTACATATGACAATGACTTCTTTAACTTCTTGAATTCATGACAAATCCATAGAAGTACGCAATGGGTGCTTGACCTTTAAATAAAATTTCCTAGAGCATGAAACTCATGCTACAAAATAACAATAATAATTTTTCTTTTCTTTTCTCTTTACATCAAATACATAAAGTCGAGATTGCATAAGTCATTATGAAGACCGAACCTAATTACATACTTTAACACTCCCTCTTAACTAGGGAGGTATTCATAATACATACATGGTACATGGACATTCTCATACTGAATAATTCTCATAAGAAGAGTCAAATTAGTAAGCCATCTTATATGTTATCTATTCAGCTTATATCAGTGCATCTCATCATATCAACCAACATTGTCATATAGCAAGGCCTTGACTAACAACTCTATCTCTCCAAAAGATTAGAGCACAATGCTGGGGAGACAATGACTAATAGACACCTCCATCATTGTCTCTTAAGGTACATATCCCATCCATATGTTCACAAGGTATGTCCTAGGACCATTCCTCTCTTAGATTTACAAATCCCCAAAGAGTTTCCTCTTCGACTACACTTACCTATTGGATGCCCTACCTCATCCTCAAAGAGTATCGGTATCAGTCTCAGATGCTTACCCAATCCTCCATTATTTCTTCATAATGAATACAAGAGTGATGTGTCTATCTCTCCCTCTCAACTAGGGAGGATATACTCATTCTTATAAAAGGAATATACCCAAGTTCCCTCTTAACTAGGGACTTGTCTACAACAACAATTATTTGCCCTTTGGTGGAGATCATGGTGCTATCAATTGCTTGTAGGCCTTCTCCTTTCTGCATCATCATGTCATGGATGAAATTCAACTTCTTTATCATGGGCCTTCTTCTTCCAAAACTTCTTTGTAGGGCTTCAACCATCTTCTACATCACTTCTCTTCAACGAAACATAGTGTTGAACCAATAGTCATGTCATCATTTTCTTCATCGGAAAGTGACCTTCTAGTCATCATTTGGCTATCCAAGCTACCTCATCCAAGTCATGTTTCTTTTAGGATATTCCATCCAAACTTACTAGTTGTAGATGAAATTCCACAACCCTCTTTTGGTAGCCCTATTCTAATCCAACCAGACGCTTTCTTTCAAAAATAAAAAAATGAACGTCAAATGAACATTACCTCTTTAAGATGGCCCTTTGTCACGACATTTGTTTCTTTCAACATCAACATCCTTTCGCATACTATATGAATCCATCTCGAAGACATACATTACCAAGGTTCTCTTTCTTCAACATACATATCCAGGTCTTCATACCTTCTCCATTGAGATTTCATAACTAATCCTTCTTGTTATCATATGTTGATCACTTATCTTATCTTACGTGACTATAGATACATCTTTCATGAACCCTTCTTTCACTTTCTTCACATATTGTTTTCTCAAGATCTTCTATAGATAGTTCCTTCATCATAGGAACCATGGTTGCCAACCACCTCATTTTCTTTATGAGGTCTAATAATGTTGAATTCATCTTGTCAATATGTAGACGAGTTCAAGGCACATTGTATTCATGTATTCATATATCATTCATAAGGAAGAGTCCCTTCATCAATCATGGTCATGAGATAGAGCAATCAACCATTCTATCTGCAACTATATGATGACATGACTTTATCCATTTATCAATGTTAACAAATATATGCACACCTTTTTCTTCATGTGTTCATCTAGGCTTCCTTCAACAACTTCCTTTCCTTGCTTGACGATGAAAATTATTCAACCAATTTTTCATGCTGCACTTCTCTATCATCGTACCTTCATCCTTCTAACCAGTGGATTCCATACTAGGTAGAATTATCTGTGAGACATTTTCTTCTTCTAAGTAGAGGTGAACCTTTTAACAAGTATTCCAATAGAGGATCTCAATGATCCCCATTCAACAAATGCTTCTTTCTAATGATGATGAGACGAGACAGAATTTTATCTTCTTATCTTGCTAGATGACTTGCTTCATTCATTCAAATAGCTACTTTGATTATCCTTCTAGGCTTCTTATGATGACACCATAAGCTACTTCCTTTTTATCGTGATGACTGCTTCAACCATATAAATTTCTATTTCTGATCTCCTTTCATGCTTCTGATATGATGCCATCTCAATTACTGATGTAATGCATCTATCATACCCGTGATGCTTTCCATCATGACCGCTCTCTTATACAAACTGAAAAGAACTAAGTATATGATATTATCTCAGTCACGGTAAAGGTCTTTCACTTCTTCCTTCTTTTAATTCTTTGTTTTAGGTTCTTCTACTTATTCGGTGACATGGGCTTCATTTCTTTCCTTTTTTTCTTGTTGTCCTTCTTAAGTTTAGGACAGATCCTTTTGAAATGCCCATATTCATTACATTCATAGCATTGAATCTTAGACATGTCAATTTTCTTTTGAAATATTTTCCAAGACTTTCCTTTGTTCCTTGCCATAGTTGTATATGGTTGAGTTTGTTCACTTGATCCAACATCATTCTTTTCCTTCAATCCGGTTTCTTCAATTTTACATAATGACCATAGATCATTGAATGGGTAAGTTCCCTTCTTTCCACTGATGCTAGATACAAAGTTGCCCCATTCATCTAGTAGTGTATTGAGCACAATGGTGGTTATTTCTAGATCAAACATTACTTCTCCTAGCTCTTGTAGTTGATCGCTTATTTGAGATACCCTCATAAGGTATGAGGCTACCCCTTCTTCCTTTGATACCTTCATCTTGTATATTTCAATTTTTAATAATATAATTTCTCCTGCAGTATTTACAGAGAACAATTCCACCAATTTTTCATAGATCTCTTTCAATGCCTTCAACTTTGCTACCTAGGGAATGGGAGAATCCTTGATTGAATCAATAAGGATTCTTTGAGCTCTTACTTCTTTCATATATTTTGATAGTGCTTGACATTTCTCTTGAGGAGGTTCGATGATTGAGTCTGTGACATATTCACTAACTTCATTTTCTAATAGGATCAAATCTATTGTCTTCTTCCATGCAAGGTAATTCAATGTCCCAACAAGTTTGTTGTTCTCCTTACAGAAAGAATTCATTGTAGATTGAGACAAAAAATATAGAATACTTGTCAAGTGAAGATGCTCCTTTGATGATGATGTCTTTCACTAAATACTTCCTTGATGATGATCTTCCTTTAAATATGATTGCTCACTGTAGATGCCTTATTTGATGATGTTGACTTCCACTAATCCTTTGTTGTCGATAATTGAAGATGCCTTTCTTGATGATGATTACTTCCTTGATGATATTCTCTCTTCAAAAGACAATGCTTCTTCTTCAAGATGGGGAGAGATGATCTCCTTCAAGGATTTTGATTTGTTATCTTTTCCTCCAAGAGAGGGAGATTGCCTTGATTCCTTTGATGATGGAGTGCTCTTCTTTCTTCCTTGATGCTCATCTTATTTTTTTCCCTTATGTATCCTTCTTCAATGGGGTAATCTTCAAGCTACCTCTTCTTCTTGTAACCTTAGTTGTAATACCATGTTGAGAAATCTAGGGCAGTTATATTAGGGTGATTTCTCTTATGTTAATAACTACTTGTGATGTTCTTTACTTAACTTGATGTACTTGTAATTAGCTTCTTCTTTCACTTGATTATTATAGTGTTTTTTTTTATCAAACAACTACCAAACTATGAAGATCGATAGAACAAGAGGACACAAGATATAGGCTGCTAGCCAAGGCCAAAACCTCTCCTCTTGAGAGCAAAACCCACAAGAATTCTTCTTCTCTTATAGAAACTTCAAATGAGGAATTCCAAGACCCAAGACCCTTGGAAAAGACCCCTTCAATACCAATTCAACTTCTTCTTTGATGCGCCTTCTCTTCCACAAAGTCATCCCAAGTCAAACTAGCTTCAAACTTTCATGTTTCAACCTCTACTTCAGATTTTTGGTCATTGCTTCAAGTCTGCAATTTTCGGCCTCTATTGCAGAAACCCTAACTTCGCACATGTGGGAAAATATGGTGAAATATGCCTTCTCTCCCCCTTGCTTAGGGTGCTTATCCTTCCCTTATAACTCGGTCTGCAGACTTGATTCTTATGACCCCAAATTTTGGCTCCTTTGATGACTGCAATTTCTGCAACAAATGGTGCCCTAGTCCCTTCACACGTGTGAGAATATGTAGCCCAAAATCAGTCCTAAAAAATTGATTTCTTTAGCTTTATGTTATCCTTCTCTTCGCTGGTTATTAGGCTTCTTTTCTTGTAGTCGAACGTGATTGGATGCCCTTTCAAGTGAGGTCGAGGTTCTCTTATATATAGGCTTCTTTGAGAAGGTCGAGTGGCCTTAATGAGGTCGACTTGTCATTGCTAGGCCGACTTGGTCTTGGAGGAGGAAATTTGACTCTAAATTAATTCGTTTTACATGATACAACATGCCCAATAGGGTCTTTACATATGACAATGACTTCTTTGACTTTTTGACTTCATGACAAATCTCTAGAAGCACACAATGGGTGCTTGACCTATAAATAAAATGTCTAGAGCATGAAACCCATGCAACAAAATAACAATAATATATATTTTTTTTCTCTTTACATCAAATACATAAAATTAAGATTACATAAGTCATTATGAAGACCGAACCTAGTTACATATTTCAATAGGTCGTGCCTTTTGGTTTGATGAATGCCCTAGCAACTTTCATGAGGTTGATGGATGATATGTTGCAACCTTTCACCAACTCTTATGTGGTTGTATATCTGGATGATATCCTCATCTTCAACAAGATTTGGGTAGAACACTTGTAGCATATTCAATAGATTCTTCACACTTTGGGGTAGTGTAAGTTATGTGCTAATTTGGAAAAATTCTCCTTCGGCATGGACAAGGTCCAATACCTAGGCTACATTATCGATGAGAAAGGTATGCATGTGGATCTAGCCAAGATCCAAGTCATTCGAGATTGGATGGCCCTGATGACTCTAACAAATCTTCGTAACTTCTTGGGCCTTGCTAATTTCTACGAAAGATACAAGTTGGGGTTCTCTTATATCGCTTGGCCCTTAAGTCAAGTGACCAAGGACGGAGCAAAAAAAAAGTTTTTTTTTGGTCTGAGTCACAATAGAAAGCATTCGATGAATTGAAACAGGGCCTTTGCTCTACACTAGTCCTCTCCCTGTTAGACCTACAACAACCATTTGAGATTGAGACAGATGACACCGACTATGCTATTGGTGCTATCCTCAATCACCAAGGACATCTGATGGCCTATCGCATTGAAACACTCTATGATACTATCCAGAGATACCCCACATATGATAAGGAGATGTATTCCATCATGCAGGCCTACCAACAATGGAAACATTGTATTTTGGGGAAGGAGAAGTCAACCACATAGATCACAAACCTCTTCAATGTATGCAAACACAAAGGAAGTTACAGAACGACTGCCATTAAAAATGATCCACATGCTTGCAATGATTCCATTTGAACATCAAATACAAGAAGGGTAGTACCATTTGTGTCGTAGACTACCTCAGTCTACCCCCGTTTGTGGCATTGACCATAATTTTCAACTCTTGTGGGCATAGCACCTCTGGATGGCCAAAACTATACAATAGTGACTTGGAATTCGCTACCACATACAAGATATTTATGGCAGGTAAGCAAGTTCGAAACTTCCAACTCCAGGATGTGATGTTGTGCTACCTGGGACACCTTTGTGTTCCTTCAAGGGAGCATTGCAAGTTGGTTTGGGAGGCACATTATAGTTGGGTAGTAGGGCACTTTGGTGTGGAGAAGACAATGGTAGTACTTGTTTTATTTTTATTGGTTGAAACTTCGACAAGATGTTGGTAAGTATGTTGGTCATGCACCGCCTATGCTATTTCCAAAACAACCATTAAGAAGCATGGCATGTACACCCCTTTGCCTGCTACTAACAGGATACTCCTAACAGGCCTTGGGAATCCATCTCGATGGACTACATGTTTGGCCTTCCTTCTACCAAGTATGGTAATGACTATGTGTTTGTGGCAATGATATCGGAACTAGAATGAAACTAGTGGAACCAACCAGCTTGACTGGTTTGGGGGTCAAACCGGTCTGGTTTGAGGTTTGAAACCATAAATGGCTAGTTTGGTATTGACCCAGTCAATTCTATCATGGAACCAACCAATTTGGTACCAAACCAACATTTTTTCATTGAAATGGCTAGTTTTGTACCGAATCGGTTGGTTTCGTACAAATTTACCAAAGACGTTCCAAATGGAATTTAAAAAAAACAATAATTTTTGAGTGTGGCATATTAATATTCAAGCCTATGGCCCTAATATTTCTATGCAATTCATGGTAATGTTAAATTCTTAGTTCATCCTTTTACTTAAAATTTTAACATTACCATGAAATGACGTAGGATGTTTGAGAGTGGATCCGACCTCATTGGATTTCATATGGAGAAAGTAGAATTTGAGATCTCACTCAAAGTCCAACAAACTTAATATTTTTTCAAGATTTCAGTATTGGGGGATTGCAACGTTTCCATTGGATTTTGTCATGTACAAGGGTATGGAACTAGTATTTAATCAAGAGCACCAAGCCTTCTATGTACCTTGATGTTAGTGGCATTGGTTGTCAAACTCCTCTATCATGACCCTACTAAAATTTTATCCATATTCCATCACTCAAACAAAATCTTGACTTGACATGCTACATTTTTTCTATCTTATTTTAATGCTTAGGGGGTGATATTGATGACAAATATCCCAATATATTCAATGATTTTGATGATATGTAGGTATTTGTTCTAGCATGATTTTTTTGTGATGCTCGAGGCCATCTAGATCCTGCTTGTTGATGTAATTTCAGTTTAGCGTTGGATTTCACTTGATGCTATTTTGGTTATGTGCACCTTTACATGATATATAAATGAGAATTTTTGCTTATTTGTGTATAAATGGTTTGGATTCATATGGATGCACATGAATATATATGCTTTTCTTTAAAATTAAGATATTTTATGTGTTTTTAGTCGATTGGTTTTTCGATCCATTTTTTTTTACCAGTTCCTACCAATTCCTAGTTCAGAGGGTTTTCTAGTTTGATCACTAGTTCAATTCCAATAACATTTTTTTGTGGTTGTTGATAGATTTTCGAAGATGACCATTTTGGTTTCCTGTAAGAAGCCACTGCCAAGCTCTTTTTCGAACAAGTGTGAGCACATTTTGGGACCCCACAGACCATCATATTTGACTAGGATAGTAGGTTCCTAAGTGTATTCTGGTTGAGCCTCTAGTCATTGTTGGACACCAAGCTCACCAAATCAACTGCTTTCCACCCCTAGTCTGATGGCTAAACAAAGGTCATCAACAAGACGATTGTGCACATTTTGCACATTTACAACTCCAAGCATCCATGAACATGGGTTGAGAGTCTCCCCTATGTTTGACACAATTACAACATAACTCTGCATAGGTCAACTAGCCACAACCCCTTGCAGGTGGGCTTGGGATTTCAACCATTTGGTCCCATTGATGTCGCATTGCACCTTGCAACTACATAGGTAGAATCTGCACATGGTCAATCTAAAACTGAAAAAGATACCAAGTTTATTGAACGAATTTAGCACATCTGCCAGTAGGTCCATGATATCTTGCAAAAGGACAATACTTAGTAAAAACAATGCCATGATCAACACTGGGTGCCACACAAGTTTCAAGTGGGAGACAAGGTATGGTTGCATTTGCAGAAGAAACACCTTGTAGGGGCCCATTGAAAGCTTCAACTACTTTTCTATGGACCTTACACTATTGCTAGGACTGTGGGTGACAACGCTTCTGAGCTAAGTATCCCTTGTTCCCTCGCTTGCACCCAATGTTCAATGTGGACCGCCTTCAACCATAATTTCCACCATTGTTTGTAGAGAAACTGACATAGATAGAGCTCAACCCAATTGCATTGAAAATTCCACAATTGATCATAACGTGGATACAATTTAAGAGCACTTGCCAAAAAAGGATCTAGCTATATTGGGTTGTCAAAGCAAACTAGCTCCTACACCAAGGGAAGTGGCTCACTTGGGGCCAAGTTCAGTAGAAGTTTCCCCATCTCATGGAGGCACTCAACACAATTGAGACCATTTATTTCTAAGGGTGGAGGACTAATCTAGGTGGATATAGGTGGCCACCCACCTATTCCACTAGCTCACAACACAATTTTCAATTTTGGTAGTTTTTCTACAGTTTTTAGGTCGTGAACTTCAAGAGCCATTTTGAGGTCCTAAGCGATGTTTTTTGGGGAAACATTTATTTCTCGGATAGAACTTTCGAAAAAGCTATCATGTGCGACAATCAAATATTGTATGCCAAATTTATGACCTTGAGAAGTTGATGTTCCAACTTACCCCATTGGGGCCCACAAGCTTTTGGCGCTTCAAACCCTTGGGTTAGGTTTTTGGATATTTAGGGTTTCTCATTGCTTCTTTATCATAAAAAGGCCTCAAAGCCTCATTGTAAGACAGTTCGGCGAAGGCGTGTAGTCATCATATCTCTTCTTAGAGATAAGCTACTACTATTCGAGCTAATTTGTTTCATTATGCATATATACAATTTCAACATTTTCCATTTATTAATATAAGTCTAGTTTCATTGTATCTCTATGTTTTGGTTATAAATTTGTATATCTTTTTGTTCCCTTCATAAACTTAGATCACTTTGACCTATGATGTTGATCTCACTTGATTCCATGATTATGTTTCAAATTCTTGCAACGTTGTTCATCTCAGATAGGGAGTTGCATAGAGTTGATGTACCTCAGAGATGATAGGATGCCCCTAGGCTGGTATTACACCTTCATGATGGACATTGTCCTGTTCATGGGATGTTTTGATCCAAGCCACATGAAGGGAACGTCATGAGGCTAGGGCATGACTTCATCATCTAGAAGTGTATCATCCCTAACCTTGGATCATTGTCACACACGCATTTACTCACCTAATAGAGTGCACACTAGTTTTTTTTTTTTCTCTTGATTGTTATGGAGCATTAAATGAGCGAATTGTCTTGGGGAGGATATTGTGATTGGGTGTGATTTTCTCTTGGATGATGGATGGTGAATCTATGGTATGTGCAAATTTATTGTATCTTCTTCCATCTTGTATTTGTTGTATATTTGTGGTTTCATTGAAATTTCAATCAAGTGTATTGAGTCTTTTAGAGTAACATCTTGTTAAAATTGGCAACTAGGGCCAACTTCCACCTTAGGAAAACTCATATGATGGAGATGATTATTTCATTGGATTCATCTTTTAGAGAGGTACAATTTTGATATAAAGATTATCTCATTCTGACAAGTAGAAATGGAATTTTGAATTTATTCTTCTTATGGACAAATTGTTAAGGTCGACCTCAGTGAAATGTAGGCTCATGAAGCCCAATGGATGTGTCTCCTCACCCTCAACGAATTGTGTAAATATGAGTGGTCCTTCTCTCATTTGGACACTCACTCATCTCATCACATCATCATCTCTCTTCTCTCTTGATTGGTTCGTACAACTTGGAGGCTTCTCTACTTCGTACGCGTGGAAGAGGATGAATTTCTGGATTGTTTTTTGAGGCCGAAATATTTTGTGATTAGGGAAGACTTGGGTACTTTGACCAAGCGCCGACTTCTATTTTTGGGCTAGAAATTCGATCCTTTTGGGCTGCATTCCTTGGCACGCAAATCGAGGCAATCGGGGATAGTTTGACCACGTTCAATGTAGCATTGACTTTTTGTTTGACTGCAGAAATTACAGCAAGCATTGTTTGGGTTGTGTTGATGCCTCGAAAATTGTTGCATCAACATTGGGGGAAAACCACCCGGTCCAGGCCTTAAAGGCAACTCCTTTTCCGTTTGGTGTGGTGTCTCCAACTGGATATAATGGGACCAATTTCCCAATGATTTGTAAATAAGATGGATAAGTGGTTGGTTTTATATTATCTAATGATAATGATGGATGATTTATTCTAAAATGTAGAATAATAAACAACTAATCTATCCCGGGAAATTTCAACTTTAGTGCAACTTTTGATAATTCTTATTTACAAATAGGCATATAGATGACTCCATTTATAAATAAAAAAATTCCTTCATATGATAATTACTTTGTTCAAGTAGTTGAACAAAGTAATAATTAAAACATTATTACACTATTCTTCATATATCATTGACATATATATGATTGAAAGAATAACATTCCTTAAACATTCAATAGTGATAAGTTAAAGGATCGATGTTGAAATGCATACATATATCAAATGATAGAAAAATTAAATAAACGCTGATTCATATAAAAGAATGGAGCAAAGACATAGATAATAGTACCATATGTAATTTGAATCCATTCCAACATCAATCGCATTCAGATTCCGTATTCCAACTTAGAAACACTCTCACAAAAAGCAATAGTGCATATCTCATCAAAGCATTCTTCATCAAAATTCATAATATAGGTCCAATCTTCATAAAAAATATATATATCGAAAGCACAATAGTGCAACTTCCAATCCAAGTTTTGATACAAAATTTGAGGACCCTTTCTAAAGACATGAAAGGGTCTATAAATACTATCTATGCTAACTAACTATGAAAAAAAATGCTATGAGGTGGTATGATCAAATCATGAAAATCTCCTTGAAATAGGCATGCTTGCAGTTGGTAAAATGATTCACTGTTTTGGCTGATCATCCTTTGGTTTGAGCTGGCATATAGCTATCATTTGTTGCAATTTTGGACGGTGACTCAAACGTGAATGCAGTTGGGCTGAATATGTAGCATCATGAATTTCAGGAATCATATAACCGATTGCATCGGTTAAACATTTTAGTGCTGCCTTTTGACTATGTGGTTTAACTAGGAAGAACCAAAAGGTGTCCCAAGTTAAATTGTGGATGCCTGTGATTAATATCTCATTCTTTTCTAAATCCTGCTTGCATGACTGCTCCAATTCTTTGGCTGATGGTAATTTACCTGGAGTGCATTCTGAAATCAAATTAGATAGATAAAGAGTATCATTAATTAATTCAATCAAATTACCAGTGGCTGATCTACATCTTGAAGTTTCCCTTTCTTCCTTCATCAATTGGGATTTCCATTCTAGGAAAAGAATTTCCTTGTGTGATTCTAGAATTCTAGGCAGATTTGCAGCTTTCCCTTCACTGGTTTCTTGCCAAGCAAGAAATTTTGTCAATGTCTCATCGACTTGCTCCAAATTTTTCCTTGCGTCAACTGATTTGTCAATCATTGATGAAGAAATTTCACAGAGGGGCTCAGCAAGAGAAATATTATGACATAGTAAATTTAACTATTTAATCAATGCCTTATTGATCTAGAGAGCTTCAGAGTTGAACTCTGCTACTTGAGGAAAACTTTTGAACTTTTCTATTTGTTGTGATAGTTGAGTGATTTGCTCATCTTTCGTTTTGCTCAATTGTTCGTTCATTGATTTCAGCTTGGCCAATGCTAAAGATAATTCTTTTTGTTTCTGTACTGCACTTTGGTCTATTATCTGCTTCTCCTTGAGAAACTGCTCATTTAGCTAGTTATTTGATTGTTGTTGCACTGCTAACTGTTGTTCTAATTGCTCTATTCTTTGCTGCCTTTCAGATACCTGTGCTTACAGTGAAACAATTGTTTGATGTTTTTCTTTAAGTAAATTTCTAACTTCTGATGCTTTATTCATTGTAGCTGCCGAGTATGCCCCTGCATATTGGGAGAGTTTTGTAAGGTCTTCGGAAGGATTAATTTCTTCTCTCCATACCACAGTAGCCATTTCTGTTTGTGCGGGTAAAAGAGAAGATTGATCAAATTTTCTCTTTTTCATTTGTCTTTTTACTACAGCCTTATGCTTATGACTGTAGAAGACATCTAAAGGTGGTATCTCCTCTACATGTAGGATGATTTCATCAGATGGATTTTATGGAATTATTTCCATATCTTTCTAAGTGATGGGTGGGCCGCTGGTTCCTTTAGTTGGAACCGTATTAGTTATTGTTTTGTGACCAGTTGTCACTTCAGGCGTGCTGAATCCCTGTAAGGTTTCAGTATTGCTTATTATGGAATCGAATTGTTGCCATTCTTTAAGAAGCTTGGGATCAATTTGAGTATCTGTATCCATAAGTTGGCTATCCTTTCCTTGTTCCTGTTCCCGTTGCTATTCCTGTTGCTGTCCCTGCTACTGTTCCTGTTCCTGTTGCTGTCCGGAGATCTTTTCCACATGAGAGGCCTTATCAATAACTATTTGTTCAGCCTGACCAGATGACTGGACTGTAGGAGTTGTGACTAAGAGGTCTAAAGACAGAGTTTGCAACCTCTGTTCTCTAGGCCTATTAAACACTTCTAATCCTTCATCTTGATATTTAATTCTGGCCAATGATTTAACTTGAAATAAAGATTCGGTTGAGGAAAATAGATCATCGAAATCATCCTTCTCATGATCGAACTTTGCAAGTTTAGCTTGTTCAAGAACATTGTAGGCAAATTTCCTTGGATCATATTATCTATTGGGAATTGTTGCAAGATTCAGCATTTGTATTTTTTTTGCCTCCTTTTCTGCATGTTTGTAATCATGAAGAGAGAAAACACCGCATCTTAAAGTGAATGTAGGCCATGCCTGTTTCTTAGAATTTCTAAAGGTTTTGGATGTCCCATCTATTGTTATTTGATAGGCCAATTCCCGAGTTAACAATTTATCGGGCACATACAGAGGAAGAACATGGGGTTTTGTAAGGCTGCCAAAAAGCCTTATATAAGTGAATTTTTCTTCCCCAAACCAACTACCTACCGTTGTCAAATTTGTTTCTGCTTCCGGGATATCTTAGGAGCAGGCTTATCAAAAATTGAGTAATAAATAAGCACAATAAAACCGTTGTAGATTTTGTACAAATGATTTTTGTAATTAGCCTTCCATAACTGATCATGATAGATATGGATTGGTTGAGGGTCTGTGGGGGTCCATTTCCATCCGAGCAATGGAAATTCAGAATTGAAACAAACAGTATCCATAATGAATGCACTATAATAGAATGGGGGAATGGTCCTAGTAGTTTGATATGCATTTGCTCTGTATTCTAGGATCGTTGTGGCTAATTTGTCAGATAAATATTGGCCCAATCCATTACATAGCCATTGATTGCTGCCTCCATCAAAGGGACCATTTCTATAGTAATCTTAGCAAAGTCATGTATTCCCCACATTCTACACATCATTGCTTCGGCATAACAGTAAGGAGAAGCCAATGAGTCCACAGAGTACTTACCCGAAGATTCATGCTTGTGCTTCTTAGGAAAATGTCTCCACTGCTTAATCGGGGCTGATTCTGACTCGTTTTGTTTCACGAATGCTTCAAGGAAAGCTTTGTTGTACCACTTTTCAGGTTCAAGTAAGTGATACATTTTCCTTAGATCATCTGGCTGAAATGAGCTGAATACTCTCCTGTCATTCGTGCAAAAGGTTATGTTTGTGACTGGAATTTTTTCCACCGCCCATCTCATGACGTCAGTATATGGGAGGACCTTAGCTCGGGCAAAAATTCTGTGAAGAAAGGAGCATGCTAATTCTTTAAGAGTTCCTTCTGACTTATTAGTCGAATCAGCCATGTCCTCTTCTGATAGTTCTTCGGGTTCCTCCATTTCAATTAGATTATAGATACTTTCCTAGCTAGTATTTCCTAGTTCGAGACATGTCGTGTCTGATACTAATCCATTTTTGCTTGGTTTGGGATCTTTCGCTAGTTGGGCTACCGCTACAGGAGCTGCTGCTATGGATTTCTTTGATTTCTTTCCCATTTTGCTACAGATGTCTGTTTTCAGTGGAATGCTACACAAGCGATTGAAAAACCGTGATACAGAGAAATGTTGTAACAGACCAATATGATAATGGAAAAGAGTTACATCGATTAGTAGGTGATAATGAAATATAGTTATAGGTTGCCGCAGGTGACATCTAAAGAAAAGATCTACCCTGAACTGCTTCATTGAATAGCCTTTTATCTTGTCAATCATGGTAAAGAAGGTTTTAAATGCCCATCATGTCGCTTATATGTTGAATGATTAATTGAAGTGTGCATTAGATTTGTTTGATGAATGATCAGTGATAAATCGCAAATCGACAATCAAGAATATCAAGGGAAAGGCTTTAACACTTGCTTTGAATATCTCCAATCTCTGAAAGGTGATATGATTCATGCAAACCAACATATCTTCGAGTTGCGCACCTAATAAATATATCACAATCGAGAATGGACTGAGGCTTTACTATTTTGTCAATGCGATTTCGCCGATTGCCGATTGCGATATGCTTTATCGCATCAGAGGATTTGAGCATGTCTTCGTTTATGTATGTTGTTGACATCGTCGATTTGCCGATTGCGATATGCTTTATCACATCGGAGGATGTGAGGGGTTTCATTATAATATGCTTGGCTTTTGGCTTCTTCGATCTTCGATTGTGATTGCCTTTTCAGATCGGAGAGAGTGGATGAGACTTTACATATGTTTCTTTTGTTATTGCGATATGCGATCTTCTGATCGCTTTATTGCAATAACGAAGAGTTTTATAATATATATTTTTTTAAAGTCACACTTTCATTTCCGTTCAAAAGGCTTTCAAAATGATTGCTTTACCTAAAGCCTTCTAATAAGGGATTTCTTATGATGGGTTAATACCAATTTTATTTACGGACACACAAATCTTATTAAAGGGACCCATTTCTTATTCAAATTTTATATAAAGATTTTAAAGAAATGGGGGGTTGTTGTTTAGCACAACAGGTTGACTGAGCTGTTTTGGGTTGAATTTGACCCTCTCTTGAGGTCGTACTATTTTGCTGTTGACCAATTTGATTATAGGGTGATTTGGGGCAACTTTGACCACCGTTGACTTTCTGGATATGGCTACATTAGCTACTGATTTGATTGTTGATTTGGCAGATCTATTTTGGGCTTGTATTTATGATATTTCTACTTTCTATCTCTACTGAAATATTGAAGAGTAATAAGAAGATTTGATCAAAGGTTTTCCCCACATTGGGGTTTGTCCATGGCATCCGCCACACCTTGTGTCCTGTTATCTTGGCTTGTCTTCTGCATATGATTTTATGTTCTATCTGCATTTAGTGTCAATGTTTATAAGTTAATGTGATTGCTACTAGATATACTTGGAAATTGTCATTGGGCTACTAAAGGAACATTGAAGTAAATTGTGCTTAAGCATAGAACATACCATTGTTGTAAAAAATTAACACATCTCCTTTACAAGATTATCATCAAGTTTCCATCAAGGAATCTTAGTATAGCTTCCTTGCATTTTCTCCAATTTGATTGAAAATCACTTAGGTTTTTGGAGTAGAGAAACTTCATTGTAGCTTTTTCTCTCTCTTTTCGTTGCATCGATATTCTTCGATAGACCTTGCCTAAGACTCCATTAGCCCCTTGATTGAGAAAGGCACTAGTCTACTATTGTGTCAATATTTGAAAATCATAAAATTAGAACCCTAAATTTTATTTTTATGTTTTCCAAGGTTAATTAGCATTAGGTTATAACAAAATCTACATTTAATAGCATAAATTACCTTCGACCATATAAACCTAGGGTTAGGCTTTGCATGTACTAATTTGGAAAAGCATAAATATCATATTTCATACATTTTCAGCCAATAAGCAGGGCTGATGTCTAGGGTTTTTATTGTTGTTTTATGTGTTTTCAATGAAGCGAACAAAGTTCCTTCTATAAATTAATTACTCCAAAAGACTTGGAATATCAAGTTATCCATTAAGGATATAAATATTATATATTAAATATGTGAATAAAAATGAGAATGATTTACAATGAGAACAAGAGGCTTGCTTATATATCACGCAAGTGTCTTGTCATGAAGAGTCATGTCTCATTTAGACATGTCTCTTCAACCTAATTACTAATTAACTAATAATTATTTATGATTATTATCATTTACATTATATTTATACTATTTATATATTTTATTCGTTACATTGCCTCCTTCCTCAAAAAGCTTTGTCGTCAAAGCTTGTCGATGAAAAAAGGCTTGATCTCTTTTTCGGCTTCGATAGTCTTTTTGTTTCGGAATAGTCATCCTCGTCGATACAAGTTGATATGATCTTTTTAGTGACAAACAAAATTGTTACACCGACAAGGGATCAGACCATCCCAGATTAATTTTCTGTATAGTACTTTGATCACTGGAATTTTGTAATGACTTGTTAGCATAACACTGGATTGAGATTTCATCACTATTATCCGGAACATCAGTTTGTTGTTTCTGTTCTGACTGGTTTAAATATGTAGCATGGTTGATTCGTCCGTTCTCATGATTTAGATGCCGATATGGAAATTTTTTGGTTTGATCTCTCCTTACTGGGCATGCGACAATTTTTATATTTTCTTCTAGCAAAGATGTTGTTGAGTTAGTTATGAAACATTCATTGGGGATGTTCATTGTTTGAACTGCAACATCCACGCGCGTCTTTTCTTCAACTTGCTTGTCTTCTTCTTGAGTTGTGACATTCAGTGAATCGTTATTTGTTGTTTTTTCATCAACTTGAAATCCTACATTTGATGCTTCCTTCTTGATAAGTTGTTGTATTTGGTTTTCTAATGACTTCTTATCCTTCTTAAGTTTCTTAATTTGCGTCAACAATTTTTCACTATGGTTTTTAAGTCGAGAAACTTCTTCATTTTTGTCAATAGTGATTTTGCCAATTTCATTTTGCACATTTTGTAATACTTTTTTACCTTCTTGAGAAATTACTTTTGAGATATTCGATATATCTTCTAGCATTACTGAATTAGGTTTCAGTGTAACATCTTGGAGCGTTATTTTCTTCTTTTTGTAAGAAAATGTTAAAAACTTTTTCTTAGTATTTAGAATAAAGGAACCTAGAGTTTTCATCCATGGTGATCCCAAAACAATGTCACTATTGTTAAAAGATAAGGTTTGCACGGTGAATTGTGAGGTAAAAGCATAATCTTCAATATTTAGGTGTAAATTGCTTATATCGTATTGTTTGCCAAAAATATTTGTTTCAACTATATTTGATTCAGGAATCACCAACTGACTAGCACATTTAGGACTAACATAATTACTTCTTTCAATAGGACTGATAGAGATTATGATGTCTCTTCCTGCGAGTGATCCTTTGGTGTTAAATAGTGTGCAAACGCATGTACTACGGGTTTCAAAAAACCTTTCATTACTAGTCTCCATTTTTCCCTTGATGTTTTTACGTAAACAATATGTCAACTGGAGCTATTTTTATTATAAAATATCACTTATTTCTTCCATATATATTTTTCAAATATTCTCCTTTAATGTGGATTGTTAAAACTTGCATACCTTTTTATTAAAAAAGTACTCCTTTATATTGTTGCCCTCTATATATGTATGTATTTCTTTATATTAAGACCCTTTTCAAAATTACTTTATTATCTTATAATAATAATAGTTTCACTTCTTTTTTTTTTAAATAATAAATTGTTCCCTTTTTTAATATACGTAATTACTCCCTTGATAACTTTTAATGTCACCCCACTTAATATAAAAGTCACACTTAATATAAACTTTTATGATGTCACCACATTTAATAAATATAAAGGTCACGTCTTTTCATATGACATGGTCACGATGTTCACAATACTTTTTAAGTAAAAAGTAATATTTACCTTTCATGTAAGAGCTTTTGTATCCCTATTTTTTCTTTAACTTTTAAAATACCATGGGCTATTACCATGGGTTGTTTTTAAAACCCCCTGTAAAAAGTAATATTTACCTTTCACGTAAGAGATTTTGTATCCCTGTTTTTTTTTTAACTTCTAAAATACCATGGGCTATTACCATGGGTTGTTTTTAAAACTTCCGTTAAAATGTTTTCCACGTAAAAGCAAAACGTATTCCTTTTGTTTTTGTTTTTTTGTTTCCCTTAACTTTTTAAAATACCATAGGCAATTACCATGGGTTGTCTTTAAAACCACGAGCTTCTCCATGTAAAAAGTTTAAATATACTTGGTATGAGATTTTGTATCCGTTTTGTTTTTTTCTTTTACTTTTTTTTTTTCTTCTTTCTTTTATTTTATTACTTTTATTTATTTATTTTTTTCATGGCCAAAGGCCTAGAAAAAACGGAGAAAAGGAGAAACTCCCAAATATTGAGCAAAATGCCTCAATTATATGGCAACAAGGTTGACGAATTTCGATAGCCAAAGACTTGGAACGGAGAACGAGCTCTGTGCACTAGTTAAGCAACCTAGAGGACCGAACTTTTCTGATACCAAATGAAGCGAACAAAGTTCCTTCTATAAATTAATTACTCCAAAATACTTGGAATATCGAGTTATCCATTGAAGATATAAATATTATATATTAAATATGTGAATAAGAATGAGAATGATTTACAATGAGAACAAGAGGCTTGCTTATATATCACGCATGTGTCTCTTTATGAAGAGTCATGTCTCATTTAGACATGCCTCTTCAACCTAATTACTAATTAACCAATAATTATTTATGATTATTATCATTTACATCATATTTATATTATTTATATATTTTATTCGTTACATTCAACCATTAAGTAGCGCTGAATTCTAGGTTCTTTTTTATTGTTGTTTTATGTGCTTTTAGCGATTGAAATTATGTGTAATCTTTTTCGAGTGAACGAGCCCGTATCAAAAAATGTTAAGTTGTGACCCGAGGTTGGCTTTGTGCACATTCGTGCAACTCGTTTGCCCAACTCTCCCTTGTCCCTTCGTTTGGGTGAGTCATTTGAGGGCGTGCGTGCGAACTCGTCCGGCAGAGCCAACACGTTTCATGGATATGTTTTTATTGTAATCTGACTATCCTAGTTACTTTAATGATGTATGTAGATGTAATTTACGCATGTATGTATGGAATACTCTGTATGTGTTTGTATGAATCTTATCGAAGCATGTATCAACTTGTCTAAAGAGTATCAACTTGTTTATTATCAATTTTAGGTTATATTTGTTGGTGTTATAAATTTTGCATGTTGTAATTGTGCTGCTAGAAGCCCTACATTATAACAACAATTAATAATTTAAAGGAAACAAGTGTTTGGGAACCTATTTAAGCACCTCTAAGACTCACTAAGCCCTCTAGATTTAACCATAGGGTCCTTTGAATTCGTTTTCTTGGAATTACATCTTATCTCACCTGTACCTCACTTATTGAACATTATCTTTGGGTGATTTTATTAGTAGAACTCTTAGGGTGTATTTAGCTTGGGAACACTTTAGGGTTATCTAGTCCCTAAGATCTGCTAGGGAAGCCTCCCATGTGGGTATAAATCTGACCACAAAATAGTAGGGGAACAGTGGCTAAGGTGACAGTGGGGACTGATCCCGTTGTTATTCTTAATCTAGGGTTCTTAGTGAGGCTTTGCACTAAGGTGATAGAGTTTGTGGTAACAGTCCAAAAGCTTAATTTGACATGTATTTTAAAAGCTAATCCCTATAAAATTAAGTGGTTGAATAAAGATCATAGACTTTTTGTAAACAAATCTTGTTGGGTTGCAATTAGTATTGGGCCATACAAAGACCAGGTGCTATGTGATGTAGTGCATATGAACGCACAGAGATTTATTAGGAGAAGTATGAGTTCTTGTGTTGTACTTGCGTCTTTCATTAATATAGATGGCAATTGTATGGATCCTAGGGGCTTTAATAAAAGTACTGTAAAGTACAGGTATCCAATGCTTAGAATGGAAATGGAAGATATTTTAGATTGTTTAGCTGGTACAAGGTTCTTATCCAAGATTGATCTTAGAAGTGTATATCACCAAACTCAAAGATGGGCTGTATTAATGGTTAGTTTATGCCCTTTGGGCTGTCCAACACCCTGACTACCTTCATGTGAACTATGAACCGGGGATTGAGAACATTTATTGTGATTTGTGAAGTTTGTAGAAGTTTATTTTCATGTATTCTAAATACCAGTGAATGTATGGATGAACACATCAAACATTTCAGAGCCGTGTTTAACATACTAGGTGCTGTAAATTTATACATCAATATGAATAAAAATGAATTTTGCAAGAACCTGCTTGTCTACCTAGATAATGTAATTTCAGCTCATGGGATGAACATGGATTTGAAGGAATTGATGCACGAGCATCATCTCCAAAAAACACATTGTATTTTACCTAAGCTAGGGGGTTTCATGTTTTGAAGAAATATTAAAATTTCATGTAAATATTAATATTATTTTGAGTGATTAATTAATTATTTGTGAGAGAAATTAGTTTCTAGATTATTTAGAATTAATAAAGGAGCCTAAGTTGGGATTAGTTTCTAAGTTTTAGGGATGTGAATCTATCTTTTAGGGATGTTGAGAGATTTAGGGATTTGATGAGATATTAAGGGGATTGAGCATTTAATTAGATAATTTTTTAAATTGTATAAATAGGAAGGGGTTTTGAGAGAAAAAGACATTTTGAGATAGTTGGAAAGAGTGAGAGTGTGGTTGAGAGCTGGTTTTGAACAGCCAAGGCTGTAAGCCTTTGGCAAATTGTAAGGGCCATGAACATTGAATATTGGGCCAAGAAGCAAAGTTTGTAAGTATGTTCATTTTCTATGAAAATGTGATTTTGAGTTATACGCCTTAGATTGGACAATTCATGTATGGATCAATTACTGTGTTAAGAGTGAATTTGCTGGTATTTGTTGGTTAATTGGTGCATTAATTCCTGTGGAATAAGAATGTGCATAATTCAATGAATCTGAGGGAGATCGAATATTATATACAGCTCTGCATATAAGTTATTAATCTCTGCATGATAATTGTTAAACTATATGGGTCAAATGAATGGTTGTCTGGATTTGATTGACTGCAACTAAAAAGAGAGAGCGCCCAGTAATATGAAGTCAGGAGCTGCATAAAAGAAATGCAGGGTGAAGAAATCAATCAAGAGAGAATCGATGATTATGGTTTAAATCTAGAAAATACATTGAAGACGTAATGCTCGAAGAGGAGTGAAATCGATTCATATTTTACAGTATTGAAAATCTGGTTGCAGGGCGAGTTCTGGTTAAAGAGCAGAGTTCTAAATTGAAAATATTGATCATTGTTTCAGATTGATTAAAAGTCGAGTTCTGGATATGTGTTGTGAGTTAGAAGCTTCCGGCAACTCCTGAAGGCATTGTGAAAGGCAACTTTGCAGAACTGTTTCTTGAATTGGATGCGCTAAATGTCAGAGTCTACGTGCAGCAGAATGATAAGTGCGTGGTAAATTGTGTGAACATTCAGTTTTAATTTGAATCCGAATTTTATGAAATTGCATAGGGAAGAAATTGAGCGTATAAACCCAGATTTGAATTGGTTAAAGACATGCAGTTTGTACAGAAATGAGGGGTTCGATAATGAAATTGTTTGCAGAAAAAAATCAGATCATTTTACCCATTTGGAAATGCATAATATGACAGAGCGAATTGCAGTGGTTCAGTAGTTGTTTCATACATATTGTAAAATGTTTGGCATGATGGAAGAAGTGTAGTCCTAGCATTGCGAAGTCACATTGCCGGTGATAAATACATGTAGCAGTAAGCCAGTTTGCATAGTAACGCACAATAATTGCAGCGTTGATATAAAATGTCGAGTTATGTAATGACCGCAGCAAAGCAAGGAGGCCCAATTGAAATTAAAGGGCGTTTTTGAAGGTAAGTCCGTAGCCATAAGGATGTATAATTTGTGTGGATCAACGTGATTAAAATGATTTTGTTGTAAGGATCGATTTCCATGGTGTGGGTGTATTCTTGAATTTAAAGTTTGGCATTATAAAAATGAAATTTGCGAGTTGGGATGGATTGTTGGTTTATAATTTCATACAATTGATTTAAAGTTTAAGGTTGATTGCATGTAAGAGCCGGCTTGAAATATGGTTTCCATAAACCATTAAAATGTGTAAACATATGTTAAGACAAAGCTTCCGCAATTGAGTTGTGTGAGATTGCCCAGTAGGCGTCTTATTTGAGTAAGCATGAAGTTATATGAGTTTGGTTGGTTTGGTTTAAAACAGTGTCTAATTGAATATTAGAACATGGCGCATTTGTTTGGTTGAAATGTGATCATAAAGAGAAATCTGATCTTAAAAGGCTCATGTACAAGATTGGGCTTTTGAATGAAGGATGTTTATTTGATATGAAGACATGAAAACTGGGATTGGAAATGCTAATTGTAAATTGGGATGATGTGTATAAACATAGGTGCATATTGAGTTGATTTGAATTGAATTTAAATGAGCTTCCACATAAATGGTAAAATATAAATTTGCCAACTGTTGAGGTTTTGACTTGGGTATATAATGATGAATTCTTTGGATAAGAACAGAGTTGAAGTTCCTGGGTATTACAATCTTTAGGCTTGCGTCATTTTTGGTATCAGAGCCTGGCTCTGTTGAATGTTTATTTTTTGAATGAGGACAAGAAGGTTTGTTGAACTGAAATGTATTTTGAATGTGTGATGAATGATGAAGATCAGATTTTAAATTTGATATGCAACATACATAATTGCAAGTGAACAGGATTACAGTGAAGGAAATTACAGAGGCAAATGAAGGACGAGATCAGGAAGGTGAGATGATTTTCTGATTTGAAATTTATGATTGAGGTTTATGGTTGCAGAAAAGACGATGGCATTGAACCTGACATTCAGCTAAAGGTTGAATAAGGAGGACAATTGCAGTGTCCTGAAGAAGAACGTGAGTTGAAGAGACAACCTAGAGAGTGAGCAGAGGAGAGTGCTCAAAGAGGTTCCAGAGGCAGTGAACCAGTACTTACCAAAAGACTGAGCGAGGAGGGCTTGGTGAGGTAAGTGGCAGCAGAAGAGATTGCTGTCGTAGAGGCTAGTACAACTCATAGTGAGTGAACAACTCATGGGAAAGTGATCATGGAGGATCAAAGAAGAGGTTCAGAGGAATGCCACAGCGATGAGATGACTGCAGAAGTCAGAGAAAGAGAGATTGCAGTAATGAAAGTGCAATTGTAGGTACTAGAGGAATGGCTACAAGAGCAGGAAAACCAGAATAGATGATGGATCTTTCCAATGAAGGGAAAGAAAGTGAAGTGGCAGAAGCTACAACAAAAAAGAGATCGACAGATAAACATGCAGTTAATGGAAGAGCTGAAGAAGCTCGAGCAGGTGATGGGTGTACAGTGGTTTCGATTGATCAAATAGAGGAGGAGCTCATTGATGGTTTCTTGAATTATTGGGCAGATCCAGATCAACTGGATAATATGAACTCTTATGTTTTTATAGCTGACAGTTGTGATGTGATTACAGGTTTTGTTGAAGAGGAAGTTCATGTGAATGAAGAAGAGGATCAGCTGGAAGAGCTGTTATATGAACCAACGGTTAAGGTTGTTGAAACTTGTAGTTTTCAAACTGACAAGTTGTATATAAATGCAGGGACTGTAAGTGATGGTGATGTTATGCTTCAGCAATGTCACAGAGAAATTGCATTGCTAGAATATTTGTTGAAAAATTCAGAGTATGACAGGGAGATGGCAGAAGAAAGAGTTCAGTACAGTGAACGAGTGCAGAAAGACATCATGGAAGCAGATGATGTGGGAGAAAGACTGGTTGACAGTCTTGAGAATTCTTCAGAGGATTCTTTGGGCAAAGAGAATCAGCATACTAATGTGTTGATAGTGGAGGAGACTTCAGAACGGCATACTGAAGTGCTGGCAAAAGAGGATAAGGCACTGATGCCTTCTGATTTTTATTCTAACAAGTGTTTTATGAATGCAGGTGTTATTGCAGGAGTTGAAGAACATTTGACTCAGTTGAGCAGTCAAATGAAGGAAGAAGAAGTTTTCTGTTCCAGAAGGCAAGAGGGCATGGATGATCGGGTGGCAGTCAGAACAGAAACAAGCATAGAAACAAGAAGTCAGCGAGTGAAAGTACAAACTGAGCAAGCCGTCTTAGCTCAGCAGACAGTTGGAAATCAATAGCCAGGAGATTTATTGGACCGAGAGATTGAAATTATCAAAAACCTGATGACGAAATAATCCCAGAGAAAGACGACAATTAGAAAGAAAAGGAAAGACAACAAGAGAAAGACTGTAGCAGACTTGGAAGGCAGAGCAAGTGGAGCACTACAGCACAAAATATGGAAGCTTGGAGGACAACAGCAGATAACAACAGCAGTAAAGCAATTGGAAAGCAATGAAAGATTACAAAATAAAATTTGGGATCTAGGAGGAAATATCCAGACTTATGACCAGGTGGTCATGAATTTTCTTACATGGGGAGTCTGATGCAGGAGCATCATCTCCGAAAAACACATTGTATTTTACCTAAGCTAGGGGGTTTCATGTTTTGAAGAAATATTAAAATTTCATGTAAATATTAATATTATTTTGAGTGATTAATTAATTATTTGTGAGCGAAATTAGTTTCTAGATTATTTAGAATTAATGAAGGAGCCTAAGTTGGGATTAGTTTCTAAGTTTTAGGGATGAGAATTTATCTTTTAGGGATGTTGAGAGATTTAGGGATTTGATGAGATATTAAGGGGATTGAGCATTTAATTAGATAATTTTTTAAATTGTATAAATAGGAAGGGGTTTTGAGAGAAAAAGACATTTTGAGATAGTTGGAGAGAGTGAGAGTGTGGTTGAGAGCTGGTTTTGAACAGCCAAGGCTGTAAGCCTTTGGCAAATTGTAAGGGCCATGAACATTGAATATTGGGCCAAGAAGAAAAGTTTGTAAGTATGTTCATTTTCTATGAAAGTGTGATTTTGAGTTATACGCCTTAGATTGGTCAATTCATGTATGGATCAATTACTGTGTTAAGAGTGAATTTGCTGGTATTTGTTGGTTAATTGGTGCATTAATTCCTGTGGAATAAGAATGTGCATAATTCAATGAATCTGAGGGAGATCGAATATTATATACAGCTCTGCATATAAGTTATTAATCTCTGCATGATAATTGTTAAACTATATGGGTCGAATGAATGGTTGTCTGGATTTGATTGACTGCAACTAAAAAGAGAGAGCGCCCAGTGATATGAAGTCAGGAGCTGCATAAAAGAAACGCAGGGTGAAGAAATCGATCAAGAGAGAATCGATGATTATGGTTTAAATCTAGAAAATACATTGAAGACGTGATGCTCGAAGAGGAGTGAAATCGATTCATATTTTACAGTATTGAAAATCTGGTTGCAGGGCGAGTTCTGGTTAAAGAGCAGAGTTCTAAATTGAAAATATTGATCATTGTTTCAGATTGATTAAAAGTCGAGTTCTGGATATGTGTTGTGAGTTAGAAGCTTCCGGCAACTCCTGAAGGCATTGTGAAAGGCAACTTTGCAGAACTGTTTCTTGAATTGGATGCGCTGAATGTCAGAGTCTACGTGCAGCAGAATGATAAGTGCGTGGTAAATTGTGTGAACATTCAGTTTTAATTTGTATCCGAATTTTATGAAATTGCATAGGGAAGAAATTGAGCGTATAAACCCAGATTTGAATTGGTTAAAGACATGCAGTTTGTACAGAAATGAGGGGTTCGATAATGAAATTGTTTGCAGAAAAAAATCAGATCATTTTACCCATTTGGAAATGCATAATATGACAGAGCGAATTGCAGTGGTTCAGTAGCTGTTTCATACATATTGTAAAATGTTTGGCATGATGGAAGAAGTGTAGTCCTAGCATTGCGAAGTCACATTGCCGGTGATAAATACATGTAGCAGTAAGCCAGTTTGCATAGTAACGCACAATAATTGCAGCGTTGATATAAAATGTCGAGTTATGTAATGACCGCAGCAAAGCAAGGAGGCCCAATTGAAATTAAAGGGCGTTTTTGAAGGTAAGTCCGTAGCCATAAAGATGTATAATTTGTGTGGATCAACGTGATTAAAATGATTTTGTTGTAAGGATCGATTTCCATGGTGTGGGTGTATTCTTGAATTTAAAGTCTGGCATTATAAAAATGAAATTTGCGAGTTGGGATGGATTGTTGGTTTATAATTTCATACAATTGATTTAAAGTTTAAGGTTGATTGCATGTAAGAGCCGGCTTGAAATATGGTTTCCATAAACCATTAAAATGTGTAAACATATGTTAAGACAAAGCTTCAGCAATTGAGTTGTGTGAGATTGCCAAGTAGGCGTCTTATTTGAGTAAGCATGAAGTTACATGAGTTTGGTTGGTTTGGTTTAAAACAGTGTCTAATTGAATATTAGAACATGGCGCATTTGTTTGGTTGAAATGTGATCATAAAGAGAAATCTGATCTTAAAAGGCTCATGTACAAGATTGGGCTTTTGAATGAAGGATGTTTATTTGATATGAAGACATGAAAACTGGGATTGGAAATGCTAATTGTAAATTGGGATGATGTGTTTAAACACAGGTGCATATTGAGTTGATTTGAATTGAATTTAAATGAGCTTCCGTATAAATGGTAAAATATAAATTTGCCAACTGTTGAGGTTTTGACTTGGGTATATAATGATGAATTCTTTGGATAAGAACAGAGTTGAAGTTCCTGGGTATTGCAAGCTTTAGGCTTGCGTCAGGAATTGAAGGGTATTTTTGAATTTCCTACTCCCTGAAATGTAACAAAAGTGAGGGGCTTCTAAGGATCTGTGAGCTTTTATAGAAAGTTCATTAAAATTCTTAATGGCATCAGTGATTCAGTGCACCTTTAACACGTTGCATTAGAGGAAAGGTCTTCACCGGGATGGAAGCTGCTTAAAGGAGTTTTGAACGACTTAAAAAAGGTAAGCTCCAATGCTTGCTTTACCAGACTTCAGGAAGGTTTTTACTGTTGAAACTGATGCATCAACTATCGCTCTTGGTGGCATGTTAAGCAAAGAAGGTATGCCTATTACTTATTTTTGTGAAAAATTGAACAATGCCAAGAAAAAGTATGGGACCTATGATAATAAATTATATGCTATTGTTCAGACATTGGAATGTTGGAGGCACTACCTTTTGCATAAAGAATTCATCTCGTTCACAGAAAATCAAGCCCTGAGATATATAAATTCTCAAGCAACGCTGCCCCATAAACATGCTGAATGGATTTCATCTCTGTGGAGTTGTGCATTTGTACTGTAACATATTAGTGGCAAAACAAATGTTGTGCTTGATGCTTCAAGTAAGAGACGTCACCTTCTTGTCACAATGATAAATGAGGTTTTTGGGATTGATGAAATGAAAGAAGAATATGCAGTTGATCTGTATTTTTCAAGACTGGTGATTCTCATAGCGTTCTAGCTGATACAGGTAAAGCGTTTTGGGACATATGATAATAAATTATATGCTATTGTTCAGACATTAGAATGTTGGAGGCACTACCTTTTGCTTAAAGAATTCATCTCGTTCACAGACAATCAAGCCCTGAGATATATAAATTCTCAAGCAACGCTGCCCCATAAACATGCTGAATGGGTTTCATCTCTTTGGAGTTGTGCATTTGTACTGTAACATATTAGTGGCAAAACAAATGTTGTGCTTGATGCTTCAAGTAAGAGACATCACCTTCTTGTCACAATGATCAATAAGGTTTTTGGGATTGATGAAATGAAGGAAGAATGTGCAGTTGATCTGTATTTTTCAAGACTAGTGATTCTCATAGCGTTCTAGCTTATACAGGTAAAGGGTGTTTTATGATGAAAATTTGTTCCCTGAAGGCTTTTTGTTCAAGGGACCCCAAGTTTGTATCCCCATGGGCCCATTGGGTATATGAGGGAACGATGGATTCGAAAAATGCATTCAAGTGGCTTGTGGGGTCACTTTTGAAGGGACGAAACTTACAGCTTGGTAAGTGAAGGATTTTTGGCCTCAGTTGAAGAAGGATATCAATAAATTTGTTTCTATTATGGCAGGGTTAGGTGGACAACAGAACTGTGGTTTGTATAAACGCTTACTGGTACCTGAAGGACAGTGGATTGACATTTCCATGGACTGTCTTGGGGTTGCCTCATTCTCAAAGAGGTAATGATTCTATTTTCATGGCAGTGGAATTGTTCTCCAAAATGGCATACTTCATTTCGTGTAAGAAGACTAATGGTTTGGTAAGATGTTGATTTGTTTTATAAAGAGATTGTACATGTGCATGGACTTCCCAATATAATCACAACTGACTGAGATACACAGTTTCTTAGTCACTTTTTTTAGTACATTGTGGAGAAAGCTTGACGGTAAATTGCAGTATAGTTCAGCATATCACCGTCAGATGGATGAGCAAGCACGAGTGGTGAAGAGGGCTTTGGGCAGTTTGCTTCGGAGACTAGTTATTGAGAGCCCAAGGCAATGGGATTTGGTTTTGGCAGTATCAGTTTACTTTCAATTCCAATATCTTCAGGGATACTAATAAATCTCTTTTTCAGATTGTCTGGAGACAATCCTAGAGGTGTAGTGGATTTAATTGATCTTCTGAGGGAAGACAAGTTAGACAAGATGCAGAGGGTTCTGTGAAGAATATACATGCTGTACACTGAGATAGAAAGAAACTACAAACAACAAATGAGTAGTTTTAGAGAGATGCAAATTTGCGCTGGAGAGAGAGTTATCAGTAGGGTGAATGAGTCTTGGTTTACTGGTGCAAAGAAAGATTTCCTCAAGGTACTTACCAAGTTACCATAAATTAAAGCCCAAGAAATTTGCTCCTAGCAGAATACTAGAACAAATTAACGAAAATGCACATTTGATAGATTTGCTCGATGAATTCAATATCAGTCCTATATTTAATGTTGCAGATCTATATCCCAATTCCTAATCAGGGAGGTACCAAAGAAATTCAAGATGAGGATGTGTTTGGAGTAGATTGAAAAGTTATAGGCATTGGCCAAATGAAAAATGGGAGTAGATCGAAAAGGTAGTGGATACTAGGGTTACTGCTACAAGGTTTAAATTTTGCAAAATGTATTTAGTCAAGCGGCAGGAATTGTTGGACTCCAACAATACCTGGATCATGCAAGTACTCATGAAGCTCACACAACTAGATTCCGTTGAAGAAGGTTTAAAATTCGAGTTAACACTAGGGTTACTGCTACAAGGTTTAAAGTTTGCAAAATGTATTTAGTAAAATGGTAGGGATTAATGGACTCCAACAACCCCTGGATAAATAGTAACTGTGAAGCTTAGACAATTAGTTTTTTTTGAAGAATGAGGTTAAATTTTTAAAAATAAGCGGAGCATGATGCACAACCACTCCATAAATGTGAATCAATTCCCAATTTCACCAGTTATATCAGTGGAGAGATTCTGGGGGAGATTTTCCTTGCAAAAATTTGTAGTAGTTGAAACTGCCATATTTTGGGGAAGTAGAGTATCATAGGGAAATTTAGGGTTCTGAAAATTAGTTTTCATGGGGGAAAATGATGAGTAGAGAGCTGGAGGATGCTAGTGAGGTTTCCTCTATTGAAGAGACTTACTGTAATAAGATACCTCTGAACTCAAATATGAAAACGAGATTTTTTGTGGGTTATTAATCCAGCTATTCGTGTTCGAGTCTTCTTTTTTTCTGATATTCCTTTTATTGGCTGTTTGTACTGCCTTTCCTTTCAGGGTCTGGGAGTGACAACAGTAGAGATTATTGCTGCAAAACATAGCAAGTTTTGCACTAAGTTTTTTGTTTTTACTTTGTATGTTATCTGGAGAATGTTTGCTGCTGAGTTGCAGTTGTAAATTTGGTTTTTGTTCCAACGTTGTAGGTTCATTGCCAAGTAATCTTTGCAGGTTTGCAGTTGTAGATCTGCACCGTAACTTGAAGGTTTCTTTATATAAATGAAAGTCTCTTTTGAGAAATCAATGGTCATAACTTCCACGCTTGAAAGATCAAACACAATTGCATTTAATTCATGTAGCCTTTGGGGAATTGTTAGGGGGATGAGCTGAAAAACACACAGAAAGACAAAATTGTAGACTGGAAGAATAGGTATGACAAAGCTAAATCCGTTAGTGAACTTGCTCTCTGAACTTTGAGTTGGGGGTTGCGCTCATTTCATCTATTGAATGCCCCATTTGGGTCAAAAGCGGTAAATGTCAAATTTTCCATGAAACAACAATTTTTTTGGCTCAAATTAGGTCATGAAATAACTATATCAAAATCTCTAGTCAACTAACCATGTCAAATTTACATAAATGACTTAAGATCCTTGATGGAACAATCAGTAGTAGGTGTAAAGGTTGAGATCCCCAATTGGTTTGAGCATGGAGTAGAGTATATAATAGCCTGCAAATGTTTTTTTCTTAGGTTTACGAAGAGTGTTTGAATGGTCTACAGAAATCATATATGGGAAAGTTCAATTTTTTTTGGATAACTTTGTGTCCCTCTACCTTCTTGTGAGAAGCCATAGCAGTTGGAAAAAAACGGGTTGAGAAGGTTGAAAGGAAATAATCACGTCAAACAGTAACAAAATAAGTGGCACACGGTGATAGTAGAACCAGAGTGTGTGGCCTGGGTAGGAAATAAAGAATTGATGAGCAATAGGATCGGGATGATGAACTTTGTATTTTAGAAGAGTTTGGAGTTGATATCCTTAGGGAAGATGAGAAAAATGAAGGAACCTCAACCTTCAACGCCCAACCCATTAATCATATTCTTTAGGTCTCAACCCTTGACCAAGAACTCTTAAGTGCTAACACTACAGCTTTGATTTTTGTGACATCAACCTTATTTCATAACTCGTAATTTTAATTTGAAAATAAGCTTTAAATGGAGAGAGAGGCACTCTATAACCTAATATTGGTTCCCATATGTTTTAGATGGATATGGGTTAATTTAATATATATTATATTTATTATATTTTGTTATTAATTAGAAAACATATTGTTCTAAATGGTAATAGTAGTTGATTTAATGAATAGGGGGTTAGATTTATATTTATATAATATTATATATATATATTTTTGGTATATGTGAAAATTTGCAGTGAACATTAGCTCAACATAATAATAAATATAATCATTAGCTCATAAAGGTAATACAAGTAAAATAAAAAGGTAATAATGCATAAGTGGCTGAATTGAATTTGTTTGGCTCAATTGAATTTGTGTAATGTCTTGCGTGCTTACATTTGACTTGGTTGTATTACATAAACATAAATAAATAAACTAATAATTAAATTAAAATAGTAAATTTAGTGTTGAGAGTTTTTGGACCTAGATTTAAATATATATTTTTATTTTAAAATTGTAATATACTATTTTTTTTAACTATAAAACTTACTCATTTTTTACGTAACAAAATATAAACATTTTGACTCAATAAAATCAAAACTAAAATTAAAATATGGTAGATATGTGTAACCTAATGTAAAGTAATGTAATGTAAACATTTTAAAACAGTGAAAATGAAAGAAAAATAACAAAATAAAAATATCCCTATAAAAATTAAATAATAGAAAAAATAAAATGACCCACGGGGTATTTATGTGGAATATAACCTATTTAAAGAGAAATTTAAACCAACACAAATCCATTATCAATCCATCTTAGTTTGATGTTATATCAAAGTTTGAATATATATATATATATATATATATTATATATATAATATATATATATATATATAATAATATAAATTCAAACCTGATATAACATCAAACAAGATGGATTGATAATGGATTTGTGTTGTTTAAATTTCTATATATTTGATTAATAATTAAATGACCTAGATCCATCTCACATCTAAATCTACCAAGTGCCTAAAGAGATCAATTTTTTTTCACTTTAAAAAAGATTTGCATGTCAATAAATTTGATCCCTTTTGGCGCTTGGTAGATATGTAGATAAGATGGATCTATATATAATTTCAATTAATAATTAAATAAGCCTAGATCCATCTTAACTCCGGATCTATCAAGCGTCGAGAGAGATCAAATTTCTTTTCACTTTAAAAGAGATTTGCATCTCAAGAAATTTGATCCCTCTCGATGCTTGGTAGCTTTGTAGTTAAGATGGATACAAGCTGGTTTATTATATTGCAATTTTGTTTTTATTATACATACAATTTCTTCCAAATAAATTTATAATATGCATATTACAGTAAATAAATTTAAATAATGATGATTCATATTTGTAACCATGACATTTCAAAATTTCATGTTTAAATTTAGTTAATAACCATATAAAGATTTATAATAATCTCTCTATATGCATTTACATATAATCCATGCTATTTATATCAATTTAATTTTTTATTTTTATTTTTATAGAACATGTCAAACAAAATGCCATGCACATATGTGTAGCTATATATATCATGAAGATTTTAATAAATTAAAATAAGAATATTTTTATATATAGAGATGTTAAAGATATGTAATATGAATAATATTATAAAGAACCAACATAAATCTATCTTAATTCCATATCTATTAAATGTAATGTTGAGAGAGATCAAATATCTTGAGGTGTAAACATTTCCTTAGCTCTTTGATAACCCCATAACCCTAAACTCATAGGCTATAACCTGTAACCTTCAACTCCTAACACGAAATTGAAGATTATTCCTTAAATAATCCCGAATAGCTTTACACCTTAAACCCTTATTCCTAAAACTTTAACCCTTGATTGTTCACTTAAGCCTTAAAACTTTAATGAATTGAACCCTTGATTGTTCACTTAAACCTTAAAACTTTAATGAATTGAAGTTTTAATGTAAAGAAATCTCTCTAAAAAGTTAACCCTTATCACATAAGGAAAAGTTAAAAACACTAATATTTTATGTTGCCACATGATAAAAATACTATATAACCATTTAAGGCGTAACTTTTAATTCTCAACATTTAGCTTTAAATCAAAGGTCTTTCCTTAACATATTATTGAGCCGAGAGGCTCATTCTACAATCCAGTTGATCCGGATTTAAACAGGAATACAACAAATTACATATATAACCATAAATACAAAGATGTAGTAGTAATAACACTTCATTCCATTAATATCAGATATTGAAATATGATTACAAACAGAATGGAAATAAGACTCGCTCAGGCGATGGTAGCTTATCTCTGAGAAGAGATGTGGTGGCTACATGCTTTTGAACTGTGTTACAATAAGGATCAAAGGCCTATTTATTATTGAGAAACAATGGAAAACTGTAAACATCCAAAAACCTAACCTTAGGAGATGAAGCGACAAAACTATGGGCCCCGTTTGGGTAAATGGTACATCAACTTCCCGAGGTCGTAACTTTGGCATACGATCTCTGTTTGATGTGCACAATACCTTGTTAGAAATATCTATCCGAGGACTACAACTTTTGAATGACTGACAGTGTTTATCAACCCATGTTGGTCTCGATTTTCCCAAAAAACATCGTTTAGGGCTCAAAACGACTCCAGAAGTTCAAGACCTTAAAAACTGCCAAAAATAGCAAATTGTGCTACATATAAGGAAACTGAGGAACTATAAGAAACAATGGTGGGGGTCCAAGTGGAATAGGCGAGTGGCCACCAATATCCATCTGGATCATTCCACCCTCCCCCCCCAAGGAAGCAATGGTCTCCATTGCGTTGAATTCCTCCATGAGATGAGGAAACTTCTACTGAACTTGGTCTCTAGTGAGCCACTTGCCCTGGTGAAGGAGTTGGTCTGCTCTGACAACTCGATATAGTTGGATCCTTTACTGTCGGATGTTCTTGATCTGTGTGTCCATGATTCGATCAATTTTGGTTTGTTCCATTCAATCTGGATTTAACTATGTATGTGTGAGTTGTTCTACAATGTCTGATGTGTCTAGCAATGGTGGGAAGTATGGTCGAAGGCGGTCCACATTGAACACTGGGTGCAGGCCAAGGAATGGGGGAATGAAGAGTTCAAATGCATTGTCTCCCACAACCTTGGTAATGGTGTAAGGACCATATCAGAGTGGTCTGAGTTTCCGATAGGCTCTGGTAAGATGTTCCTTCTGCAAATGCAACCAGACTTTGTCGCCCACCTGAAACTTGTGTGGCACCCGATGTTGATCATGTCACTGCTTGTACTTGGAATTTGATTTCTCCATAATGTCATGGACCTGCTGGCGGATATGCTGGATTTTCTCAATGAAGTTGTTTGCCTTATCAACTTCGGACTGGACATGAGCTGAATCTGCCTGAGTAGCTGCAAGTGATATGGCCACATCAATGGGACATAGTTGCTGGAATCTCAAGCCCACCTAAAAAGAGTCGTGGCCAGTTGAGCTGTGGAGAGCCCGGTTATAACTGTGCTAGACGTAGGGGAGGATCTTATCCCATGTGTGTGGATGCTTTGAGTTGTACATCGCAAAATGTGTACGATCATCCTGTTGACGACCTCTGTCTGGCCATCAGTTTGGGGATAGAAAGTTGTGGACTTAGTGAACTTAGTGTCTAGCATTGACTAGAGACTGGACCAAAATGTACTGAGAAACCTGTTGTCCCGATTTGAGATGATAGACTGTGGGATCCCAAAGTGTACCCACACTCATTCAAAGAATAGTTTAGTAGTAGCTTCTGTTGTGATATTCTTATTATAGGCCACCATAATGGCCATCTTCAAGAATCTGTCGACGACCACAAAAACACACTCATTTCCATGCTTAGTAGAAGGAAGTCCCGACATGTAATCCATGGAGATGGATTCCCAAGGTCGACTAGGGGTAGGTAACAGAGTATAGAGGCCTTGCTTCTTGATGGTCGGTTTGGCAATGGCACAGGAAGTGCAGGATCTGATGTAATTCCTGACATCTTG
The DNA here is from genome assembly GCA_000404065.3 of Pinus taeda. Classification (NCBI taxonomy): domain Eukaryota; kingdom Viridiplantae; phylum Streptophyta; class Pinopsida; order Pinales; family Pinaceae; genus Pinus; species Pinus taeda. The sequence goes on from APFE030279257.1 coordinate 148,394, forward strand.
TCGAAGATTTGGCTAATAGAAATACTTCTGTAGTACTTCCACCATTTTCTCGACCCCGAAATGCCCAACAGCCCAACTGTAGTGTGCTTCCCAAATCATCTTGGCACGCTCGCTTAAAGGAACACAAAGGTGTCCCAGGTGGCATAACACGACACCTTGGAGGTGAAAATATGGAACTTGCTGACCCTCCAAGAGCGTCTGGTATGTGTGGCTGAATTCTAGGTCACTTTTGTATAAAAGTGACCACTCAAAAGTCTCGTGCCCACAAGAGTTGAGCACGGTGGTTAACGCCATGATCGATGGTCGGCTGAGGTAGTCTGCAACATTATTGGTGCTTCCCTTCTTATACTTGATATTCAAATGGAATTGTTGCAGATATGTGAACCACTTCTGATGGCGATCATTCTGCAACTTCCCTCGCATCTGTATGAACTACAGGGGTCGGTGGTTTGTGTGGATGACCATTTCCTTCCCCAAAATGTAATGCTTCCATTGTCAATAGGTCTACACAATGGAATACATCTCTTTGTCATAAGTGAGATACTTTCGGATTGTCTTTGAAAGTGTCTCACTGTGATATGCCACTAGATGCCCATGTTGAGTAAGGACTTCCCCAATAGCATAGTTGGAGGCATTTGTCTCAATCTCAAATGGTTGTTGCAAGTCTGGTAATGTGAGCACTGGTGCAGAGTAGAGGCGATGTTTCAACTCTTCGAATGCCTTCAGTTGAGATTCAAACCAAAATAATTTTTCTTTCGCTCCTCCCTTGGTGACTTGGCTAAAGGGCCAAGTGATATAAGAGAATCCCAACACGAACCTGCGATAGAAATTGGTAAGACCTAGAAAGATACAGAGCTTTGTTAGAGTGGTTGGGGCTGGACAATCTCGAATGAATTGGATCTTGATTAGATCCACATGCACCCCCCGTTCATCAATAATGTATCCCAGATATTGAACCTGGATCATTCCAAAAGTGCATTTCACCAAATTGGCACACAACTTGTGTTGCTGCAGTGTTTGGAGAATCCGTTGGATGTGGTGGAGGTGCTCTTCCCAACTCTGGTTGAAGATTAGGATTTCATCCAAATATACCACTACAAATGAGTTTCTGAATGTTGCAAGATGTCATCCATTAGCCTCATGAAGGTTGCAGGAGCATTCGTCAACCCGAAAGGCATAACCAACCATTCAAAAATGCCCTCCTTGGCTTTGAAGGCAATCTTCCACACATCAGAGGCTTCGATTGGTACTTGGTGATATCTAGGCTTCAAGTCTATCTTGCTGAAATATTTTCCCCCCTTGAGTTGGTCCATAAGGTCATCAATCTGTGGGATTAGGTACCTATTCCAGACGGTGATCTTGTTTAGTTCCCGATAGTCAATACAGAGTCTCCAAGTACCATCCTTCTTCTGTACCAACACGATTGGGCTCCCACAGGGTGATGAACTCAGACAGATGTGACCTTTCTGTAACATCTCTTGAATCTGCCTCTTGATTTCGTCGTTCTCCAGAACGGAGCATCGATAGATTGGTCCATTGGGCAACGACGCACCTGGGGTTAGATTGATGGAGTGCTTGACCTGATAGTGCATAGGCACCCTTGCGGGGGAGGTGAAGATGTCCTCGTACTCCTCCACGACCTTGTCCATCTATTGTTGTCGTGCAGAGGGGCCTTGTATGGAGGTCGTGGCCACCGTCTTCTTCTTTCCCTGAGGGCGCATCATCAAGAAAACAAATTTCCTGGTTTTGGAAATGATCTTACTGCATTGTTTTGTAGTAACCAAAGAGACGAAATTAAGCGGTGCTACCTTTGTTATCGTGTACAACTTATTTCCCAAAGTAACAATAACAACGTGAGGCCTTGACTTATACACAACACGTCGCTTCCACAAGTATGGTTGGCCTAATAATACATCACAAACGTCAAGGGGAGAAATGCTACATAATACCTCATCTATGAAGGGCTTGATGCTATATGGAAGGTGACACTGTTGGCTTATACAAAAATACTGTCTTTGGTGAAGCCACCCATGGTGTACGGTTGTGGGTGTGCTGTGGTCGGCAAGCCCAGTCGCTTCATGACCTCTACCGAATTGAGGTTCTTTTGGCTCCTATTTTCGACAATGCACTATAGCGGGGAACCCTTTACTCACATCTGGGAGTGGAAGAGGCACTCCTCCTCCTCTGGATCTTCGGGTTCCTCCTTCTTGGATCTTCGTGGTGGAAATGGCGACATTGGGCTCCGCATCAATAATCTTCTTTCCTTTGTCATTCCCCTTGTCAAGTTTTGACTCAGAGTCAGAACATGCATCTGATTCTGAAGCCTTCAACTCGACCACTAGTGATTTCTTGGCTCGACACTCACTTGTGTTGTGAGTGGAGCTCTTATGGAACTCACACCACTTTCCCATGTTCTTGTTCAGCTTCGCAGTGTTGTTCTTTTCTTTCGGCTTTGGCGGGTTGTCCTGGGCTGCCCCGCCTTGGCTTTTTTCTTTGTTCTGCGATTTGGTGGCACCTTTCCCTTGCTTCAGATTCACAAATCCAAAGTCTCTCTTCATCTGTTTAAACTTCTGTTGGATCTTGACGGGGTATCGATACGCCATGTCGAACGAGGAGATGTCTAGGAACTCCATCTTGTCCTGGATGTGCCTGTGTAGGCAGCTACAGTACTTGAGTACCAAATATTTCTCAGAAGCCTTGATACCCAACTTCGTGTGAAGGGTATGAAAAACATTGGTAAACTCTGGCACATCTTGGTCCCTTCTCTGTGGCAACATTGTCCACTTTATGTATTTATCCTCATAGCTCCCGACATGGTAGTACTACTCCTTGAATGACATCCCGGAATGAACTCCAAGTGGTTGCGGCTGAAAACAGTGAGGTTGTACTTTCATCATTCTTCTCATAGTAGGTTTCCCACCAGTCCTTGATGTGGGGGGCGACTTTGAGAAGAGAAAAATTAATCTTTTCTCGGCTAGAAAAATCATGAACATAAAAATATCCTTCTAGCAGATTTAACCATTTATCTACGACGTCTGCATTCATTTAGCCCTCAAATATGGGAATGTCAAAGTTTACTTGTACCTTAAAATGGGTGGAGCCTCCGGAGTGGCTGCTGGATGTGGATGTGCCGCTGGTGGGCAATCGTTGTAGGATCTGGGCAAATTTATCCATCATCACACTCCTTTGTTTTTTGAGGGCCTCCTTGAGAAATATTTTGATAAGATCTCCTGCCCCCTCATCTTTATTTTCTTCCCCCATGGACGAACGTCGGGGTTTGCGAGGCTGATCTTGCAACGATTCAAGGAGATCGAGCCCTAACTCCTTATATCCCGACCTCATTGGGGACGAGCAAAGAAAAACAGAGAAATAACAGATCGCTCTGATACCAATGATCTAGATTTAAACATGAACACAACAAATTATATATATAACCATAAATACAAAGATGCAGTAGAAATAACACCATTTCATTAATATCAGATACTGAAATATGCTTACAAACAGAATGGAAATAAGACTAGCTCGGGCAATGGTAGCTTATCTTTGAGAAGAGATGTGGCGGCTACATGCCTCTGAATTTTGTTAAAATGAGGCTCAAAGGCCTATTTATTATTAAGAAACTGTAGAAATTTTGAATAATTTAACACATATTCAACAGAGATTATCCTGATCATGTACTATTGCAGAAAACATACACAATACATAAGCTCCTCTACGTTGATCATCAATATAGCAGCATCAATAACAATAAAACATCAAGAGCATTCACACATTAACACAGTATGTATCCCGGGGAAAGCATCTCGATAAAAACCCCAACTATCTGTATATTAATGATTGAGTCATGTAACATTACACAGCATAATACTTCTCACAAGTATCTCCACCTCTGTTACACACAATACAGCTCAGATCTGAATCAATCTCTGGCTCAAATCTCCTTCGCTGCTTGCCTGCCACCGCTGCTCAATACCTGCATGAGAATGAATGATAATTCCAAGGCAACCACGTATTTCCTTGGCTAAATCACGTATTTCCAAGCTACAATGTGGGCAAACTCATTGGCATACTCAATCCCTTGATTGTGCAAGATCTGATGCACAACTATAGTCACAACTGATAGCAATCTGATTCTCTAACACCTGTCCCTGCTGAACTGAACATGCACTGACATGCAACTGAGTTAACTGATGTATTCATTAGTTGTATTATGAGTTAATAACTTGTGAATTAATTAATAACTAATTCACCCAACTCATCTCTAGTCTATTTGCCAGTTAGACTAAATACAACCAGTTTAACAAAGCTAAACTGAACACAACTCCATCAACTGCACCTCCAGTCCACTAAACTCAACTCACTTGAGTTCTAACTGAAGTCCTGCATGCAAATATTAGTCATCCCATAGGTAACCACGTATTTCCTTCTGGGATCTGCATGTACCACATCCGTAGCTCATCCTGAAGTGCTCCAAGAGAATAAGACAAAGTTTATAGTCTAAATATTATTATGAGCTAATAATATTTGACTGTTCTATATTTAGACTGAGCAGTCACTCCGCTGTGCTATGGTCTAAAAATAGAAGTCCATCTATTTTTCCCAACTTGATCAATCATCCATAAACAGCAACCTGCAATCCATAGACATGATCCATATGTCTAAAAATAGACATAGTCTAAAAATAGACTTGCGCCAAAAATAGCCTGCGGGCCCACTTAGTGAAGGCGACTCTTTTCACTAAGCTCCATCATCTTGTTGCATTCTCAGCAAGCATTTCTTGTTGCACACTTTTCAACAGAAACAACAAAAAACCCTGAACATCCAAAAACCTAACCCTAGGAGATGAAGCGGCAAAACTATGGGCCTTGTTTGGGTAAATTGGTACATCAACTTCTCGGGGTCATAACTTTGGCATATGATCTCCGTTTGACGCGCACAATACCTTGCTAGAAAGATCTATATGTGCCCAAAACGATGCTTTGAGGTCCAAAAAACGTCGTTTAGGGCCTCAAAACGGCTCCAGAAGTTTAGGACCCAAAAAACTACCAAAAATCGTAAATTATGCTACAAATAAGGAAACTGAAAAACTGAAAGAAACAATGGTGGGGGTCCAAGTGGAATAGGCAGGTGGCCACCAATATCCACCTGGATCACCAGTATGACGACGATGTGTAATTTTGTTCGTGCTCAACTTGGAGTTGACATGTCTCTCTTTTAAAATTAAAATAAAATATTCTTTAAATTAAAAAATAATGTTGGCTATAACCAAAAAAAAAAAAAACACAAATATACATATTTGGTTAGTTTTACTTAAAAATATTATAAAACAAAAAAACATATAAAGTTGATATTATTTATATTTCATAATTCAATTGGATACCTAAATAAATCATTTTCATATCTATGTTAACTAATTTATTTTAATATCAACTTTAGAAAAACATATATATGACCGTCAATACAATATTTCAGTTCCCTAGAGAGATGCAATCTTTGGAGCTACGGTTTTTAAAATTTTTGCACTATAAACAGGGTTTTCACCTCAAGATATTTAATCTCTCAACTCTTACTCAATCCACGATTAAAATGGATTTATATTGGTTCTTAGTACATTTACATCTAAACCCTTATCTCTACACTTTTAACTCTAAACCCTAAACCTTAAAGGCCATTTCTTATCATATTATTCTTATTACATTTACACCTAAAACTTTATTGCTACAGTTTTAACTCTAAACCCTAAATCTTTAGAATTTAATAAAAAACAAGTATCTTAAAATCTAAACTTCATCAAACCAGAAAAGTTGAACACATCTAAACACATCAAGATATTATGTTGCAAAATGCTACAAATACAATGCAACTATTATTTTTAATATTAAAATTTGTGATACAAATATAGGAACATAAAATTAATCATCTAAAATTCAATAAATAGAATGACATTGTAAAATTTTTATTTCTTAGAATGGTATAAAATTGAAAGAATTGTATTTGTGTTAGTTCCAGGTTAAAATTGACATGTTTATTCATAATGATGTGCTAAATGAAAATGAATATAAAACATCACAAAGGGTCATTCTTACTTAATTTTTTTAAGTACAAATGTGCAAGTGAGTAGTGGATTGGAATGCTATATAGTATACTTTGTGATCTAGTTAAGTTAGATCAAATAGGTTTTGGTTTTTATGATGGTATTGATTTTATTATATTTTTTTAAGTTGTTAATAATTATAGTACAATATCAAAAAGTATATATCAGAATTTTTGAGTGTCTAACATAATGTTATGTTATAAGCTTTCATTTGCCCAAAATTATAGAACTAGGCTTTGTTTTCTTAGAAGGATTCCTAATACATTACATATACAACAAAAACACATACCAAGACAAACAAATATTGATAATAATGATATGATAACAACGAATAACATAAGTACTAGCATATGGCACTTGTTAACTAATGGTGATAGAAACATAGAATTTTTAGGTGATGGCGGGATGAGAATTTGGGGGTGTAACGACTGGAAGGCGAGTGAAAAGGGTGGAATGGAATGGGAATGAAGTTAAATGTGAGTGAAATTGGAAGGGAAGATGTTAGAAAGGCATCATCAACCATGAACAAGATGGATGCTCCTAGACAACTAGTGATAGATACCTCCTCTTGACACCGACTTTATGGGTGTGCAAGGCATATGTAAATTGTGCTTCAGGACCTTGGGAAGACTAGAGTTAGAACTTGATCAGAACCAAATTGAGAAGGTACCCGAGTACCAGATGCCCTAGATGAGAACAGGGCAGTCGAATGAGACACCCACAAAGTCAGGGATTTGGGAGGAGGCGAAGGGTAGCACAATGATCAGCTTGAATGAAGGGCCTACCATTGTGTTACGTAAAAATAGTATGAAAAACATGGGTACATGCAAGACCCAACTAGATTACCAAAACCAAACAGTTCACCATAAACTATGAGTTGACGATAGAACGGAAAGCCAAAGGACTTAAATATATCAAGTGACCTTCACCAAGATCATCGAGCACTAGGTGTAATGAGCCATAATGGAGAATAGGTAGAAGGAGGTTACTAGAGCAGAAAACATCGTATAAAATCTGCCACCTTGGGGCGAGGTCCCTCTCTCTATAGAAAAATTCCATGACCCGTAGATGAAATGAGCCGAAAATACCTCCTGAACAATAGAGAGGCAAATGAGGACAAGTGTGCTTGTTGGCATGCATATTTATACCCTCATTAAACACTAGATTCATGCACAGTGCATCCATAACCAACTTCAAGTTAAGAAGTTGGAAACAAAGAGAATGTGGGACGAAGTTCCCTTGCTCACCACTTGCCTTCATTTAAAATGATTTGACAAAAGTCCATGTGGTTGAGCTCGTGAACAGTATAACCACCGTGTGTGGGTGACGTTCAGACAAGTGGTGATGTGGGCAAAAATCCCTGAGGCACCTTCATGTTCTCCACTAGTTTCCTTCATATGCGAATCATGTTGACTAACACCATTTAATATAGTAAATACACCCCCATCGGGGAATATCTCACGACATTTTATTGGTATGTAAATTGAAAAAATAGGAATTGGTTGACTTGGAGGGATGATTTGGAGTATTGGAGGAAAAGTGTGAATATGGTGTAAAAAATAAAATATAGGAAACCAAATTAGCTTTAAAATTATATATCTTTTTATTAAATTTGGAATGTACTTGAAAAAAAACAAGTTTTTATAAAGCGATATATATTTTTTGCAAAATATAATGTATATTTTAGTTTTGGTGTAGATTTTTTTTTTATCTAAATGATATAATTTCTAATGAAATATTGTACAAATGTAGATGGCAATCTATATTGTACTAGTGCACAGTTATTTTGCAAAATATTTTATGATATTTTTATAATATTTCAAAATTTATTGTCAGAAGTTATAAAGGATTTGAACTATTGTAAAAAAAATGGATGAGTTGACACTGTCGAGGGAGTGAGTGACTAGGGTTTCCTAGTTTTCGTTGATCCTCCCCGCTTGTTACGTGTTTGCATAAAACTATATGAGAACGTGGCAGATTTGGGGTTTTAATGGTTACATGTAGAGTGCTTCTGACTTCATGGGAGAGCACGTGTTTTTGTTGTTGATTCAGGGTTTCATACTTCGTTTTTTATTGTCCTAACTTGCTATTGACTTGGATGATATATTCTCTTAGTTAGTTTTGTTGAGATCATTGATGTACAATGGGTGGTATTTTCGACCCTAGCATGGATGGTCATGCCTCTATGCCTCGTGGTAGATTTGTAAAAAGGATATATACAATTCTGTCTCTTGATTTAGGGTGCATTGCCTCTTGAAAGAAGAACAATAATACCTTTAAGGAAAGAGGGTTGCTTGAGAAGTTCATTGGAAGTTGGAACAATTATAGCTTTGTTTTAGAATGTATCTCTAATAATTACACATATAATGAGCCCATTCGTACTTTATGTTGTGGAAAGTGTTGATTTTTGGGTAGTTGCAAGAGGTATTCCCGAACTACCAGTCAACTAAATTAAAAGGAGGGAAATTAAATTTAAATTTAAATTCAAATTGATCAAGTCGCCCCCAAAGTATAGGTCAACCCAACTAAAGGATGTGCCACTTAGGAACCCTAAAATCACTATAAAGAGACTCTCAAACCTCTCATTTGGTCAATCACTCATCATACATTCATTCTCCTTCGCACATGGAAGAAATCTAAGGAAGAAGTTGAATATTTTTGAGGAGCCAAATTTTTGAGTAGCCGAGTTTTGACTAGATTTAACTTGCTTTGACTGAGTATTTCTGGGCAGAGTTTGACCAAGCTTCTAGGCAGAGTTTGACGAATATTATGGGCAACTCCAGGAGGCCGAATTTCAACATGTGTTTGGGTAGTTTGATCGAGATTCTGGGCAGTTTCAAGAGGGATTTATTTCGACCCGTTTGACCGGGTTTGACCTATGCTATATTTTTGTTATCGGTTGTCTAAGTTTGACTTCAAGATATCAGATTGTACTTTTGCTAAACTGAACAATTTCTCCTATTTTTTTTTTGGGTTTTATCCCGAGTTTGGGTTTCCTAGAGAAAAAATTTGGCGTCTACAGTGCATGGATTTTCTAACGTGATCTTTACTGTTTCAATTACATTTACAATTGAATTTTCTGAATTGTAATTGCTTAATGATATTCTAGACTATGCTATAATAACATCATATATCATTGGAAGTAATTATCAGTTGCATATAATTGTGCTTGTTTATTTAGCACTAGAAAATTAACATGGTATCAAAGCTTGGTGGAAGAAGCAAGCTGTGAAGCATATTTTCTGTGTGTTGAAGAATAAAAGGGGTTCCCTTATGGATTAAAGGTGGTTGTAGCCATAGAAGAGGGTTGAAACCTCAGTTATGTGACCAGTAGAGGGCCAAAAGGCCTCAAGACCATGGATAGAAAGATAAGTGTAGGCCACAACTTGTTCTCAGCTAGGCTGCATGCAAAGAAGGGGGTTGAGAAGCATCAAACCCTTGGGAAGCAAGGCCGAGGTGCCTTAGGGTTGAGAGGATGACAACCAAGACCTTAAGGAGACTTGTTGAGCTTAAAAGGAAGGGTTGAGAATAGGTTAAACCATGGAAAGGATGAACATAACTCTAGAAAGTTGAGTTACAGGACCAAGTTTATCCCTGGTACAAAGGACAATGTTTAGAGTTGTCTAAGGAGCTATCTAGAGGCGGAATCAAAAGTGTTTTCATTAATAAGGCCTAGCCCAGGGCAAGATAAGGTCTAAGAAAAGGGTTTGAATTGAGTGTGATCCATACACTTGTGCCCAAATCACTTAGCAACCTAAAGTGTGACGTGTTGTATCAAAGTTTCCTTTAGAGCTATTTCCTTGAAGCTATACGTTGTCTTGAACCTTGTACTATATGGTTGAACAAGGGTCCTTGGCAAGCATGTGTAAAAGAAGCCTTTAAGACTTATAAAACTGTATGCAATGGAAAGTTGTTAATTTAACTAAGCACATCTCTTCGATTCATCCACCAAGGAAGTTACTCTAGATCCAAAAGGAACTAAGGAGAAAGCCTCCTCACCTACATTTTGTATAAAGCAATAAATTCCAGTGATGAGATTCATAAGTGGTCAATGATGTTCAAAGGTTTGATATGATATGATTTTGTTGGACTTGAAAAGGGTGTTGATGTAATTTGCAAGCCCTGGAAGTCTAGAAGGATATGACTTATATTCAAATCTTGGTCCTAAAGGTTTGTGAAACCCTAGAATGAGACCTAGAGTGCCAAATGCTAGTGGAGTTTGTACTGGGTTCATCTTCATGTTAGCATGAAGATGTCTTAGCTTGCAATAAAGCATTTGGTGTGGCTGGATAACTTGAGGATGAAGAAACCCTAGATAATAAAATTCATGCATGGAAGGAAAGGAAAGAAACATACATTAGTAGCTAATGATGAGATTGATGAAATTGCAAATGGCTTTTAGTGATTCCTGCAAGAAGGCAAGGATCAAGAGGGAGGTGACAATTCCATTAATCATCACATCAAAAGATAAGTACTTCACATCCTTCTTCCTTGATTATTATTACTTTATTTTTGGTCAACATCTTGTATTTGTATTTTTTTTCTGGTTATAATTGTTTCTTCCATGGTCTCCTAATGAGGTTTATAGGTACATTGTGAAGGCTACCAAGGAAATGATTTTGGAAGTAGATGGAAGCATTAGGAAGAACGAAGCAAAATTTGTGGCAATAGGATTCTCCTAGGATCAAGAATAAACTCAACAAGAGTGATTTGTGTTTGAGAGGGAGAAATTGTACATACATCTAGAACTGTGCCAGATGACCAGAAGAGCTTATAGATCAGAGGGAGTAGATAGTTTGTGGGAGGATGCAATCTACTGGAGATCCAAAAGGTCTCTCATGATGATGAGGAGCAAGAGGCTCACAAGGATGTGGGTTTAGGTCCTGTATGTGTGGAACATCATTTAGATCATCAGGAAGAGCTAAAAGGGCCCATTGAGCCAGTGGCCCCACTTGGGGTAATTGTTCTTGAACCAAGAAGATACTGACATGGCTTCAAAGAACATTGCAAGAAGCAGAGGCACATGCAACTCCTCATGGAATTTTCAGGGAAAGAAAATGTCTTATGAAGTACTGAGGATATGCAACATTGATAAGTCATATCATTGATTCTGACCCATAAAATCGTGAGGAGACAACAAGACAACAAATTTGGAAGGATACCATGATGGAGGAATATCAGTCCATCATGAAGAATGATGTGTGGAAAGTTGTGCTAAGATATGAGGGGAATTTAGTGGTGACTTCCAAGCACAACTACAAGATCAAACATATGATAGATGACAACATAGAGAAGTACAAAGTGAGATGCATGGAAAGAGAGTTCTCCCAGAAAGAGGGAGAGGACTATGAAGAGACATTTCCTCCAGTTTCCAAGTACACTTCTATTATAATTATTATTTATATTGCTTCTATTATGGATTGGAAATTTGCATCAGATGGAAGTGAAGACCACTTTCCTCAATGGAGTAATTAAGGAAGAAGTGTACATAGAACAACCTCAAGGATTTGAGGTACATGAGAGGGAACCTCATGTTTGCAGACTGAAGAAGGATTTATATAGACTCAAATAGGCACCTTGGGTTTGGTATTCTCGGATTGATGGATACATAATGAGTCTCAACTTCACCAAGAGTGATGTTGATCCAAATATTGACTACAAGGTTGTAAAAGGTGAGCATGTAATCTTTTTGTTATATGTTGATGACTTGTTTCTAGTAGGAGTAGAAAATATCATTAATTAGTGTAAGAGGGAGTTGACCTTTGAGTTAAAAATGAAGGACCTAGGCTTGTTTCATTACTACTTTGATTAATAGTGTGGCAGAAGCTAGTTGAGATCTTCCTTGATTAAAGGAAGTATATTATTACGATCCTTTGGAGATTTGGGATGATGAACTACAAGTCCATGACCACTCCCATGGTGACCAATCTAAAGAAGCTGAGAAACTCTGACTCAGATTTGGTGGATCCCTATATGTATCAACAATTGATTGGATCCTTGATGTATTTGGTTAATATAAGATTTGATATTTTCATTGCAGTGAAAAATATGAGCCAATTCATGGTGGAACTGATGCATGCACATTGGATTACGACAAAGCATGCATTGAGATATCATCATGGTACAATTAGTTATGGTTTGAGATATGTCTCAAATGGTGAAGTAGGTATTAGGTCATGTTGGTGGTGGGGTCTGCATGGTTCCATATATGCCCGGAAGGATCATCCCCAGAAGGAACAATGCGGGGTGGGAATAATTAATTCCAAGGAGTGTGGTTCTTGGGTGACGTGGTCTTCGAGGTGCCCTCACCCATAATACTTTTCATATAACACACATGTTTTGTGAGTTTGGTCAAGCCTACAGTATAGGGGGTATTAGGTGACCAATATGAATGGGTTGACAACCAAGTAACATTGCCATGTGGCAAAGAAAGGCTGGCTGGGATTGCCATGCCACGTGGGGACATGCAATGCCATGTGGTAGGTTGGTGAGATGGACCTAATTGAATGAATAATACTTATATGGTCATATCTTTGGATTCAGGAGATGAACGCAATGGTATCATTCATTTTGAGTTTCTTGAGAGTGAAAAAAAGAGAAAAATGTGGACCCCATTTCTAAAACTAGACCATGGAGATTAGGTTAGCATAGTAACTACCTCCTTCTTACTTTAGTTAGGACTGGGGTTAGTATTGGGTGTGTTATAGAGGGTGGCACTAATTGAATGGATAATCTTTGGATCCAATAGTCGGATTAGAGAAAAAATTATACCATCCGATTTATCATGATGAGACGAATGTGAAGGTATCATTCATTTTGAGTTTCTTGAGAGTAAAAGAAAGTGAAAAATGTGGACCCCATTTCCATAACTAGACCATGGAGATTGGGTCAACATAGTAACTACCTCCTTATTACCTTAGTTGGGATTGGGGTTAGTAGGGGGTGTGTTACAGAGTGGTATCAGATCTTCCCGGTTCAACACTTGGACTAGATGGGATCTACTGCAGAAGTAACCAAGTGAAGGTTCAACATTGGACCTTGAAGATATAATGAGGTCTTAAAGCCTTGTGATAGGCGTTAGAAACTTGATTTCTATTGTGAATGGATTATGTGTATAGTTTTGTGTGTCTTTGTATGCTTGTGACATGGCACTAACAATGTATGCTATTTTATGGATGCTAATGTGCTAATGAAGGTGTGATGTTGCAACTAGCTATGCACTAATATATTCATCGAAAAGACAAGGTGATAACATTTATTATGTACTATGATTTGTTAGTATCTAATGGTTGTTTTGTGCATGAAAACACATGAAGTTTAAAGACCACATGAACAACAAAGGGTGGTACATCATAGAACCAACAAACCAAAGAAAGAATAGTAAAATGGTGCAGTATGTCTCTAACCAATCAGAGCATGGTCATGAAGAGGAAATATTAGTGGAACAATGAGGAGGGGTCGACTCTTCTAACTGGATGGACATATTGAGAAGCCTAAGAGCAAAGATAATGAGCTACAAAGATTATAATGAGAGGCTTGTCAAAGCACAAGAAAAATAAGTTGAAGTTAATGTAGTCATACTACAAATCCTATCAAACCTACAAAGACAGAGGCAACATGATTTAGGGACCATCCATAGAGAACCTGGGTCATGCCAAAAGTGCGTTTCTCCAAATTTTCACATAGCTTGTGTTGCCTCAGTGTTTAGAGAACTTGTCAGATGTGGTGGAGGTGCTCTTCCCAACTCTGGATGAAGATCAGGATGTCATCCAAGTATACCACTACAAATGAGTTGGTGAATGGCTGCAAAATGTCATCCATAAGCCTCATGAAGGTTGCAAGAGCGTTCGTCAACCTGAAAGGCATAACCAACTATTTGAAAAGGCCCTCCTTGGATTTAAAGGCAGTCTTCCACACATCAGAGGGTTTGATTGGTATCTGGTGATATCCGGACTTAAATTTGATATTGCTGAAATATTTTACCCCCTTGAGTTGGTCCAGAACATCATCAATCCACGGGATCGAGTACCTATTCCAGATAGTGATCTTTTTCAGTGGTCAATAGTCGATACAAAGTCTCCAAGTCCCATCCTTCTTCTGTACCAACATGACCGAGCTCCCACAGGGCAATGAACTCAGCCAAATATGACCTTTCTGCAACAACTCTTGAATTTGCCTCTTGATTTCATCATTCTCCAGAACTGGGCGATAATAGATTAGTCCATTGGGTAATGTACCTAGGGTCAGATCGATGGAGTGATTGACTTGATAGTGTAGAGGCACTCCTGCGAGGGAGGTGAAGATGTCCTCATACTCCTCCACGACCTTGTCCATCTATTGATGTCGTGAGGAGGGGCTCTATCTGGAGTTCATGGCCACCATCTTCTTCTTTCCTTGAGGTCATATCACCAGGAAAACAAATTTCCTGGTTTTTGAAATGAGCTTATTGCATTGTTTTGTAGTAACCAGAGAGATGGCGATGGGCAGTGCTACCTCTGATATCCTGTACAACTTATTTCCCAATGTAACAATAACAGCACGAGGCCTTGACTCATACATAGCATGTCGCTTCCACAAGTATGGTTGGCCTAATAATACATCACAAACATCAAGGGGAGAAACATCACATAATACCTCATCCGTGAAGGGCTTGATGCTGTATGGAAGGTGACATTGTTGGCTCACGCGCAAATCTCGTCCTTGGTGAGCCCACCCGATGGTGTATGATTTTGGGTGTGTTGTGGTTGGTAAGCCCAATCGCTTCACGACCTCTACTGCAATGAGGTTATTTTGGCTCCCACTGTCGTCAATGAACTGTAGTGGGGAACCCTTTACCCACATCTGAGAGTGGAAGAGACGCTCCTCCTCCTCTAGATCTTTGGGTTCCTCCTTCTGGATCTTTGTGGTGGCAATAGTGGCGTTAGGCTCCGCATCAATAATGTTCTTCCATTTGTCATTCCCCTTGTTAGGTTCTGACTCAGATTCAAAACATG
Source organism: Pinus taeda (assembly GCA_000404065.3). NCBI lineage: Eukaryota > Viridiplantae > Streptophyta > Pinopsida > Pinales > Pinaceae > Pinus > Pinus taeda. The sequence continues at coordinate 163,484 of APFE030279257.1, forward strand.
CATCTGATTCTGAAGCCTTCAGTTCGAACACCAGTGACTGCTTGGCCCAACACTCACTTGTGTTGTGGGTGGAGCTCTTATGGAACTCACACCACTTTCCTGTGTCCTTATTTGGATTCACATTGTTGTCCTTTGCTTGTGGCCTTGGCGGGTTGTCCTGGGTCGTCCTTCCTTGGCTTTGTCATTTGTTCTATGATTTGGGGGCACCTTTCCCTTTCTTTAGATTCACAGATCCAAAGTCTCACTTCTTTTGTTTAAACTTCTGCTTGATCTTGACTACATATCGGTACGTCGTGCTGAGCAAGGAGATGTCTAGGAACTCCATTTCATCCTGGATGTATCTATATAGGCAGCCTCGGTACTTGAGTACCAAATGTTTCTCATAATCCTTTATACTCAACTTCGTGTGAAGGGTATGAAAAACATGGATAAACTCCAACACATCTTGGTCCCTTCCCTGCCGCAGCGTGGTCCAATTTATGTATTTGTCCTCGTAGCTCCCAACAAGGTAGTACTGCTCCTTGATGGTATTACGGAATGAATTCCAAGTGGGAGCAGCTGAAAATAGTGAGGTCGTACTTTCATCCTTCTACTCACAATAGGTTTCCCACTAGTCCTTGACGTGGGGGGCAGCTTTGAGAAGAGAAAAAATAATCTTTTCTCGGTTGGAAAAATCATGAACAAAAAAAAATCCTTCTAGTATATTCAACCATTTGTCTACTGCGTCTGCATCTATTTGGCCCTCAAATATGGGAATTTTAAAGTTTACTTGTATCTTAAATGGTGTGGAGCCTCGAGAATGGTTGTTGGATGTGGATGCACTACTAGTGGGCAATCGTTGAAGGATCTGGGAAAATTTATTCATCATCATGTTCCTTTGTTTCTCAAGGGCCTCGTTGAGCAATGTTTTGATAGTATCTCCTGCTCCCTTTGCTTTCTTTTCTTCCCCCATGGGAGGTTTTTGGGATTTCTGAGGCTGGTCTTGCAAAGGTTCGACCAGTTCAAGTCCTAACTCCTTATATCTCGACCTCATTGGGGACATGCAAAGAAAAACAGAGAAAGAGCAGACCGCATCCTGATATCCTTTGACCCCCTTTGTTTAGCCCTTTATGCATTTTTCATCATATGACCGGGGGCTGTGACGAGGTGATTAGCCTTAAGGTGCTAGGGCCTTTTGTTCCTGTATGGGGGCTATTTTTCCTTTGTAATACACTTCGCGCCCATTGGTTCTTTAACTCTTCTAGACCATGCACTAGTCCTAGTATCAGAGCCCCTCTCATTGGAGGTTTCCAGTTGGAGGATTAACAATGGAGTTGCAATATTCCGGACTCCTGATATGTCGATCTCCAATTATGAATCATCACTGCCACGTGAAACCTCATGAGTGGTGACACGTGTCACCTTGATTTCCCCCTTAGGCCCCCCTAAAAGTTCCATAACTATCTACCATGTGTCCTTATCAAAGCCAGTCCTGGGCCGCCATGCGTCCTTATCGGAGCCAATCCTGTGTTTCCGAGTGTCCTGTTGGGGGAGACAGAAAATGGCATGTTTACCCTTGGTTTTGCAATGAAATCATTTGTAAACATATTTTTGAATCCCTCAGTGATTTTATACTGTTAGTGTATTTCCCTTGTCACACCCTCTTAAAGTTTTCACTTTTATAAGTTCCAATTGCAGATGTTGCAATATTACTTGATGCTCTGATCTGCCTTCTCTAATGCATTGGATCCTTGATGTGCGATCATCGATCTACTTTGTGTCGTTGATGTGAGATTGTTGATGTACCCTGACCTCCGATATATTAGACCTTTTATATGTGATGCGCCAATATGCCATGTTAATGGTCCTTCGATATGTGATCTTCGATATCAGACCTCTAATATACTCTCTTCCCTAAGGCTTAAATCCTTGGAACTTTAGAAGGCTATATATTTTGATCCAGGAGTCCGTTGGACTTCCACATGCCACTAAAAAACTTGTTAAGAGAACTTTCCAATGGAGAGGGTTCGATTAAGACTTTGATTCCTTTTAAGTATTGTGAGATTCCTGCAAACTTCTCTTCTCTTTTGCACTCTTTTGACAACTGAAACACATTTTGCAGTGGGTGACAACACATTGCAAGGTATTTGAGACTCCTAAAGGCCTCCCACCTATTCATGATAATGATAACACTATTCAATTGATTCCAGGAAGTGTTCCTCCAAACATCAGGCCTTACAAATATCTCTATGCCCAAAAGAGTGAAATTGAACACATGGTTGTAGAAATGTTAGAGGCAAGTATAATTCAACCTAGTTAAAGTTATTTCTTTGATTCAGTTGTATTGGTGCACAAGAAGGATGGATCATGAAGTATGTGTCTAGATTATAGGGAACTCAACAAGCTCACTATTAAAGATAAATTTCCTATTCCTGTCATTGATGAATTGTTGGATGAATTACATGGAGAAATTTACTTCACCAAACTGGATCTTCATTCAGGATATCATCATATTAGAATGAAGACTAAATAAATTCTGAAAATAATATTCATAACTCATGAAGGTCATTATGAATTTTTGGTAATGCTTGTTGGCCTTACTACTGCACCTTCCACATTTCAAAGTTTGATGAATTCCATTTTCAAACCCTTCCTTAGAAAATTTGTGTTGGTATTTTGTGATGATATAATAATCTACAACAAGTATTGGAAATAACATGTTCAACATGTGGACATGGTGCTCAAACTACTGTAGGAGAAATAATTATATGAAAAAACCTCCAAATGTTTCTTTGGAGTACAAGAGGAGGAATATTTGGGTCATATTGTATCTCATGAGGGTGTTAAGGTAGACCCTAACAAAATTATATCCATTAAGGAATGGAAAATCCCCACAACCCTAAAGCATATTCAGGGATTTCCTAGGTTGACAATTTATTATCGTAAGTTTTTTAAGAATTATGGGAGAATAAAAATGCCCCTAACAACATTACTGAAGAAAGATGCATTTTCTTTTCAGAAGCAACTAAGGCCTTTGAACATCTTAAAGATGCAATGTGCCAAACACAGGTCTTAGCTACACTAGACTTCACAAAAACCTTTATTTTGGAATGTGATGCCTTAATAAATGGAAGTGGTGTTTTAATGCAAGAAGGAATACCTATTTCTTTGGAAAGTCATCCAAGCAATGAAAAGTATTTACACAAACCTATTTATGAGAGGGAAATGTTGGAAATACTACATGCACTAAAGCAATGACGACCTTACCTAATGGGAAGACACTTCAATGTAAAAACTTATCATGATATTCTTAAATACTTTTTGAAACAAAGACTATCTTCATAAGAGAAAAAAAATTGGTCACAAAGGTGTGGGTTATGACTTTGAAATCATCTACAAAAAAGGGAAGCAAAATGTTGTTGCAGATGCACTCTCAAGAAAGGATGAGGATGTGGAAGCATTGCTCTATGTCATTTATATTATCCAACCTAATTGGATAATTGAAGCAAGGTATGAATGAAGAATGATGAAGAGGTGTGGACACTCATTCAAAAGTTGCAAAAAGATCCCAATACATCTAATAAATTTATCTAGAAAATTGATTCATTATGGTACAAATATCACTAATATCTATGTAAGAATTCCCAACTCAAACAAAAAATTCTTTTGGAATTGCACTCCTCCCCCTTAGGAGGAAACTCAGGATTTTTAAAAACTTACCACAGGGTCAAGAAGGAATTTTTTTGGGATGGCCTTAAATCTGATATTCAAAAGTTTGTGGCAGAATGTTTGGTTTTCCAACAAAATAAAGTTGAGACAATTAAGATCCCATGTCTGTTACAACCTTTAGCCATTCCCAGTTAGCGTGAAGTCAATGTTGGGAGAAGGTCTCAATGGATTTTATCACAGGTTTATCCAAGTTTGAAGGAAAGAGTGTCATCATGGTGGTAGTTGATAGAATTGCCAAGTATAAACACTTTTGTGCATTATCTCATCATTTTAAAGCTAGTACAGTTGTTATTGCATTTATGAAAGAAATTCAAAAGCTACATGGAAACCCAAATATAATTGAAAGTGGCAAAAATCCCATTTTCACGGGAATTTTTTGGGCGGAATTATTTTCTTGTCTTGGTACTCAATTAGGTCATAGCTCATCTTATCATCCTCAATATGACGAACAAATTGAGATAGTGAACAAATATTTGGAAGGATACCTTAGTTGCTTTGTCTCTAATAAAAAAACACAATGGGTCAAGTGGTTACCTCTAGTTGAATGGTGGTTTGAAACTTCCTTCCATATTGCAACAAAAATGACCACATTTATGGCACTTTATGGATATCATCCACTATCCATCACATCATTTCTAAGAGAAAATTCTAAGGTTCAAGTAGTGGAAGATCACATTGAACATCAACAACAAGTTCTCCAACTCTTAAAGGATAACATTACTCTAGTGCAGAATCGAATGAAATAGTAGGCAGATCAACATCACAGTGAAAGAAGTTTTGATGTAGGTGATTGGGTACTTTTACGACTACAACCATAAAAAAATGTCCCTTAAGAAAGATAAGAAGGATAATAAATTATCACCCAAGTACTATGGTCCTTACAAAGTGTTACAAAATATTGGTGCTATGGCATACATATTGGAGCTACCTGCATCTTCCCGATTACACCTAGTTTTCCATGCTTAATGCTTAAAGAATGTTATCAATGATAAGATCCTAGTTTAAATAGTATTTCCAGAACTTGATGAATAAAGAAAAATCATATTGGAGCCTGAAGCAATCACGGAAATAAGAAGCTGACAACTATGAAATCAATCAATTTTAGAGTATCTCATTAAGTGGAAGAACTTACCAGTTGAAGATTCCACATGGGAGGATGATAATTTTATATAGAAGCATCCATAACTACTCAAGTGTTGAGGACAACACTTTTTTTTGAAGGAGTGGGGCACGTTAGGTCCCTATAATACTAGTGTAGTCCCCTTATTGTTATTGTTAGTGTATCCCCCTATTATTATTGTTGTACCCATGTAGCCGCCATATTGTTATTGTTGTGCCCTTACATTATTATTGTTATGTAGGCCCTGATTATATTGTGACTGCTTAGACTCCTATATATACCAAGGAGGTCTTTTATTTTGTATCATCTAAGAATTCTTCATTTATGTAATGTAAAGGAAGTCCCCCCCTCGAAGAATCTATTTCTGAAGTTGTTGATATATCTTTTCTTCTATTTTGTGAGCTCGATGCATAATAATGGGATTGACACCATTGCTACATGGAGGGTTGAGGCCAAGAGGCCTATCATGTAGTCAACCCCTGATTGGTTAGAGGAGGAGGTAGTGTGTTATGACACTAGCTCACAAAAAGATAGATCAATGCCTTAGAATTCAGCCTCTTCGAGGGGGAAACTTCCTTTACATTACATAAATGAATGATTATTTTATGATTCAAATGATAAAACCTCCTTTCTATATATAGGAGTCTAAGGAGTCACAATATAACCCAACCGACCTAACAATAATGATATAAAGGCACAAAAATAACAATAGAGGGATTCTATGGGGCACAGTAATAACAATATGGGGATAATAGGGGCACAACAATATTAATAAGGGATACAACTACAATTTGTAATGGGGAAATCATTAGTATTATAGGGACCTAACATGCCCCTCTCCAAAAAAAAAGTGTTGTCCTCAACACTTGAGTAGTTCTAGATGCTTCTGTATAAAATTCTCATCCTCCCATGTGGAATCTTCAGTAGATAAGTTCATCCACTTGATGAGAGACTCCGAAATTGATCGATTTCATAACTGTCGAGTTCTTGTTTCTGCGACTGCTTCCGGTTCCAATACAATTTTTCCTTCCTCATCAAGTTCTGGCAATATTGTTTGAACTGGGAGCTTGTCGCCTATAACCTTCTTTAAACATGAAACATGGAAAACTGGGTGCACTCGATAAGCTGCAGGAAGCTCCAATTTGTATGCCATAGTACCAACACCTTGTACGGACCATAATACTCTGGTGATAATTTATCATCCTTCTTAGCTTGCTTGATGGACATTTGTTCATATGGTTGTAGTTGTAGGAATACCCAATCACCTAGATCAAAACTTCTTTCGTTGCGATGTTGATCTTCCTGTTGTTTCATTCTATTCTACGCCAACACGAGGTTATCCTTTAAGAGTTGGAGGACTTGTTGTTGATGCTCGATGTGGTGTTCCATTACTTGAACCTTAGAATTTTCTCTTAAATATAATGTGATGGATGGTAGCTGATATCCATAAAGTGCCATAAATGGGGTCATTTTTGTTGCTGTATGGAAGGAAGTGTTATACCACCATTCAGCCAGAGGCAACCATTTGACCCATTGGTTTATCAGATACAAAGCAACGAAGATTTCCTTCCAAACATTTGTTTACTATCTCAGTTTGCCCATCAGATTGAGGATGATAAGATGAGCTATGAGCTAACTGAGTACCAAGACAAGAAAATAATTCTGTCCAAAAATTTCCAGTGAAAATGGGATCTCTGTCACTACAATAATCTTTGGGTTTCCATGTAGCTTTTGAATTGTTTCCATAAATGCACTAGAAACTGTACTGGCTCTTTAAATGGATGTGATAATGCACAAAAGTGTGCATACCTGGTAAGTCTGTCAACTACCACCATGATGACACTCCTTCCCTCAGACTTGGGTAAACCTGTGATAAAATCCATTGAAACCTCCTCCCAACGTTGGCTTGGAATGGATAAAGGTTGTAATAGACCTGGTGTCTTAATTGTTTCAACTTTATTTTGTTGGCAAACCAAACATTCCACCAAAAAATTTTGAATATCTGATTTAAGGCCCTCCCAAAAAAATTCCTTCTTAACCCTGTGGTAAGTTTTTAAAAATCCCAAGTGCCCTCTTAAGGGAGAAGTGTGCAAATCCATAAGAACATTTTGTTTTAGCTGGGAATTCTTACAGAGGTATAAGCGATCTTTGTACCATAATGAATCATTTTGATAGCTAAATGTATCCGACGTACTGGAATCTTGTTGTAACTTTTGAATAAGTGCGCACACTTCTTCGTCATTCTTCCATTCCTCCCTTTCTTCATTTATCCAATCTGTTTGGATAATATAAATGGCACATAAAAATGCTTCCACATCCTCATCCTTTCTCGAGAGTGCATCTGCCACCACATTTTGCTTCCCTTTTTTGTATATGATTTCAAAGTCATAACTCAACATCTTTGTGATCCAATTTTGTTGCTCTTCAGAGGATAATCTTTGTTCTAAAAAGTATTTAAGGCTATCATGATCTACTTTTACCTTGAAGTGTCTTCCCATTAGGTAGGGTCGCCATTTCTTAAGTACATGGAGTATTGCCAACATTTCCTTATCGTAAATATATTTGTGTAAAAACTTTCACTTGATTGGATGACTTTCAAAAGCAATGGGTCTTTCATCTTGCATTAAAACAATACCAATTCCATTTCCTGAAGCATCACATTCCACAATAAAGGTTTTTGTGAAGTCCGGTGTAGCTAAGACAGGTGCTTGGCACATTGCCTCTTTAAGATGTTTGAAGGCCTTTGTTGCTTCTGGAGTCCATGAAAATGCATCTTTCTTCAATAGTGTTGTTAGAGGTACTACTATTCTCCCATAATTCTTAACAAACTTGTGATAATACCCTGTCAACCCAAGAAATCCTCGCAGATGCTTTATGGATGTGGGGATTATCCATTCCTTAATGGATTTAATTTTGCTAGGGTCTACCTTAACTCCTTCATGAGATACAATATGACCCTGATATTCCACCTCTTATACTGCAAAGAAACATTTGGATCTTTTTGCATATAATTGTTTTTCCTCCAATAGTTGTAGCACCCTGTCAACATGTTCAACATGATCCTTCCAAGACTTGTTGTAGATTAGTATATCATCAAAGAATACTAACACAAATTTTCTAAGGAATGGTTTGAAAATTGAATTCATCAAACCTTGAAATGTTGAGGGTGCATTGGTAAGGCCAAAAGGCATGACCAAAAATTCATAATGACCCTCATGAGTTCTAAATGCTGTTTTCAAAATGTCTTCAGTCTTCATTCTGATTTGATGATATCTTGAGCTCCTTATAATCTGGACACATGTGCCATGATCCATCCTTCTTGTGCACCAATAGTACTGGAGCAGAGAAAGAACTTTAACTCGGTTGAATTATACCAGCCTCTAGCATTTCTGCAACCATACGTTCAATTTCACTCTTTTGGGCATAGGGATATCTGTACGGCCTAATGTTTGGAGGAACACTTCCTGGAATCAGATGAATAGCATGATCATGATCACACATAGGTGGGAGAACTTTGGGAGTCTCAAATACCTTGGAATGATTGTCCAAGTCTTTTTGGAGATCTGGAGAAATAGATGATTTCAATGTGGAAACATCTAGTGAACATAATTGTGCAATTACACCTCTTTGTTCCTTTTTTAGAAGCTTTGTCATACCGTTAGAGTTGATTATCTTTCCGGTTTCCCTTCAATACCCCTTAATTCAACTTCCTTTCCTTTTGAAAATTTGATGAAAAGTTCTTGAAAATTAAAAGCTATTGTGCCCAGGGATTGTATCCATTGGACTCTTAGTACAACATCAGCACCTCCCATTGGAATGGAAAGCATTGGGCTAGTTAATACATATTCTCCCATGGATAGCTTGATATTATGGCATTTTCCAGAGCAATTTATTGTTCCTCCATTTGCAACCATCACTTGGCACTCTGTGTTGGATATAGGAAGCAATTCAATTCTTTTTCTATCTTATAATGAATAAAATTGTGGGTACTTTCTGAATCAATCAACACTATTACCTTTTCTTCTTGATTTGTCCTTCTATCTTGATGGTTTGAGGAGTGGTAATTCCCGCCAATGCATTACAAGATATGGTTGGATTCATTTGTTCTTTATCTAGGCTTTGTTCCTGGAGTATATCCTCTTCTTTTGACTTTTCTTGCTCCTTTTCTTCTTCCTCTTCACAATCTATGTAGAAATAATTTCTTCTCAGCACACTTATGACCTTTAGTGTATTTGCTATCACAACTGTAACAAAGCCCTTTTGCTCTTTTTTCTTCCAATTGTTGTGGTGTCAACCTTATAGGTTGTGGAAGACTAGGGACAACACTTCCATCTTTATAGTGTGAGTGGTATGCTTCTTGGTTGCCATAATTTTGCTTTCCATTTTTCTTGCTAACCTGAATGCCTTCTCTAATGAAATAGGTTCCCAAAGGCGAACATCATGTTGGATATAATCCTTTAAAGTCCCTATGAACACATCAATCCTATTCTCCTCTGGAATATTTTTTACCCTTATGTTCAATTTTTGGACTCCTCAATGTGCTCCATTATTGAACCCTTTTGTTTGAGACTTATCAATTGGCTAAAAAAAGTGTTGTTTTTTGTATCCTCATAATGTGGTGTTAATTCTTCCGTAAAATTGCCCAAGTGATAATTTGTTTACGAGAGCAAAGCCATTGATACCATACAAACTGATTTGGTTCCAAATATAAAGTTGCCATACGTACCTTTTGTGTGTTTGCACATTATTGAGATCGAAAAATTGCTCCATCTGTAATATCCATGTTGCGGGATCCTTGCCATCAAACTTCCTCATATCGATTTTTGGAATATGGTGGGTCTTCAATCCAACATTAGAGTCTATTGAATCATGATTAAATTTTCTTTTGTTCTCATGATGAGTTTCCTTTACTACCCTTTCACCATTAGTGACCCTTTCTTGTAGCAACTTCTTCAATTCTTCCATTCTTCCATGTATGTCTTCAAATCTATCTTCAAATCATCCATCTTAGCTTCCACGTCATTCATTTTAGCTTCCACATCATTCATCTTAGCTTCTACACCTTTCTTTAAACAATCCATCTTGGATTCTGTTCCTTTTTGTGCAAGTGACACTTGTTGCACTTGGTCTCGTAATTATGATATATCATGTTGCATTTCTTCTTTTTCTTCATGAGTCATGCTAGAGCTTTCAGGTCGCCTACTAGGTGTTTCCATTTTCTTTCTTCGGGGCATCAATTAATGATAATAATGCTTCACTATGCCCTTTTAATTCCTTCAAAATAATTTTTCAAACCAAGCTTAAGAAAACATTTAAAAAAATATACACTTTTTCACTTTGTAGGAGCTCGATATTGCCTCTGATGTATCTCTGTAATTTCAGATCATCGAGTTCTAAAATTGCGACCTGCGGAAACCCTTTGTGTCCTCGTTTCAATGCCACCAGTTTGACCCCAATTGGATTCTCCAAGAAAGAGTTATGCCAAATCTCCCACAATGACCTGATTATAGACTAATTCAGTAGAGCGAACTTGTATGACGTGCCACGAGTCACTGTTTTGACCTTTGGCTCTGAAAAATATATAGAAGAAACTATAGTCCATCCTCTTTCTATAACTTCTTATGAAATTTCAATCCAATGCTCAGAGAAAAAGTTATGATGATTTTCCCCAGGTCACCTGTTTGGAATGTAATTCAGGAGTCTGCAAAAAGACCAACATCCTCATATCATATCTCCGCAAATATAGTGCAACAAGCTCTGAAATTCGGACCCGAGATTTAACGCGATGTCTTGTCAAATGATTTTTTTTTTTCAACTTTTGAAATGTTGTAGAAAAAAAGTTATAGCGAAAATTCCACGACGACCTGTTTGGAGCAGCGAAACCCTAGAATCCAAAGCTCTGATACCAAATGTTATGAAACCAGCTTAAGAAAAGATAGAAAAGATAGATCAACACCTTAGAATTCATCCTCTTCGAGGGGGCAACCTCCTTTACATTACATAAATGAACAATTCTTGGATGATTCAAATGATAAAACCTCCTTTCTATATATAGGAGTCTAACGAGTCACAATATAACCCAGCCGACCTAACAATAATAATATAAAGCCACAAAAATAACAATATAGGGATTCTATGGGGCACATTAATAACAGTATGGGGACAATAGGGGCACAACAATATTAATAAGGGGTACAACTACAATAGTAATGGGGTAATCACTAGTATTATAGGGACCCAACATAAATTTTAAGGCTACAAGAAATAAGCTTAGAGATCATTTTAAAGACATAGTTGTAGAGGGAGATGGGACGATAGTCCTTAAAAGTAATAAGAAGTTTATTTTTATGAATTAATGTGATAAATGTTGCACGAATGGTTCTAGTGATGTATCCCTTGAACCTGAACTCTTCAGCCATGACCAGGAGTTTCAAGGACATAAGCTCAAATAAATTATTATACAATTCCACCCCCCACTCTTCAAGTCCAATGATTGTTTCTATACCACATGCAACGAGGACATTATGTAATTCCTCCTTCAAGACCAATCTACTCAAAGTATCATTCTCAAGCTCTTGTATCAACATAGGAAATTTATTAATGAAGTCCATTTGAGGTAGGAACGAGAGATCTTTCGAAAAGAAAAGACCCTTCAAGAAAAATGAACATGTTCAATGTTTGATTGGGAAGTGTATAATGTATTCCCTTCATCACAAATGTTCAAAATGGCATTCACTTGCCTCCTCATAGAGGTGAATCTATGGAAAAATTTATAGTTCTTATCTCCAGCCACTACCCACAATTCCTAGATTTTTGTAGATGCTAAGCCTCTTCTTGTGCTTTGTAAATTAATATTTTATTGGCTTCTAGGTCCAATATTTGGTGTTTGTGAAGTTTAGAGGAGAAAGATGGATCATCCGTTTTGATTATAACACTCAGAGCAACTAGTGTAATCCAACTTATTTTATTCAACTTTTGTTTAAGTCATACCCAACATTTGAACCTCCCTCCTCAATATTTTAGGTTTGTAGCAAATTGTTTCCATAGAATTTGTACTCTGCTGAAAAGTAGGGTCCTTCCATACTCGATGGATAATATCTCCAAAATATTTATGCACTAGCCATGTTTTGTTGAATTTGGAGGGGAAGACTTATGGTAAGATTCCCCAGCCCAAGTGAGTACAATTGGGAGGTGATCTGAGATGAAAGAAGGAATGACCAAAGAGTTAAGATCCATCATACCCACAACAAGGTGTTATTTCACCAAAAACCTGTTTAGGCACTTTAAAATGCATTTAATCCTTGACTGACTATTTTTCCAAGTCAGAACAATATTAGGTGGGGTGATATCATGTAGTAACAAAATGTTTAAAAAAGAGGTGAAATGAGACCCTAGACTATCGGACTTGGCCTATCAAGTGTTAAATTTAGGTCCACGACCACAATGAGGGAGGTTAAATCCAACAACCGAAGGTCTGAGACTCAAACCTAGTAATATCTCCTACTTGTATATAGTGTGTACATGTTGATGATGTTGATGTTGATGAATTGCATAGTTCTAGCTGCTAGTGTCCCCAGCAACAGACTAACACTTCCCTCTAGGAATTGCGTACTTTTGGTTGCCAATTTCCGAGGAAGTTCTGCAAGAAAATTGTGCAATCCTTCCCAAGTGAACCATCATGCAGCCTAACCTACTCCTCTGGAAAATTGTTTAAATCTAGCTATCCAAACCTTGCTGACTGTTCATTTCAACAAATGCTCAGAGTATGCCTCCCTTGCCTTCCTATAACCCAGACTATCCTTCCCAAAAATTTAACAATCTTGCCTCCCAGACGAGCTAGACTTCGCAGATAGTCATTTTCGACTTAGATTGCCTATCTCCATCACTAAGTGGTTCTTGTGCAGTTTTCATCAATAATGATCAGAGCCATCATCCCAATTCACAGCCTTGTTGTCTCTGTTGGTCACCTGTATCTGAAACGATCATGTGTCATGGTATACTAGGAGGTTTCTGGATTTAATTTCGCCACATCATGAGTGACTGTAGGTACAGGTACACCAAAACACATGGCAAGATGATGAACATGATGAATGAAGGGAGTACATATAGAAGGATAGGTTCACCAATGGACGAACGAATGAAGCATGCAAAGCAGATGAATGCAATGAACATGCACCTTCACGAAAATATGAGCCTGTCAAACCTTCCAGCATGCAAGCAAGTGACAACATGCTAGAGCTTCATCAAGTGAGATAATGACCAGCAAGGACTCTGTGCACTTCGCCATGTGGAGGTGAAGTTATGATACATCATGAAGACATCCATCACCCAGCAACACTATAGCTTGACATGCACTCCAATAGCAACAATGTACCAACACTATCATGTCAAGTCATGTCGAGTCATGTCATGAGTCATGTCACCCACATCTCTACTATGGGCTATGTTGTCAATCAATGTGCTTTAATGTGGAAGTCCAATGGACCCACTTTTAGACAAAGAGTCATGTAAGTCGAAAAATCATGGAAGTCGAATAGTCATGAGGGTAGTTGAACAACCACAAGGGTCAGTTTCACTCTTTTCTATAAATACCTGCTCATTTGTACATTGAAGGAATTTTTACCTCAGCTCCTCCCACATAGCCAGGAGAGTTTTTAATCTTTTCCTTCAGGAGAAAGTAGTGGCTCCAATGCCATGCTAACGGGGTTAGTGATGTATGCTGTAACGATGTCTCTTCAGACTTTCTCTTAATTTAGAAGCCTGTCAACAGGCCAACACGTTTTCACACATGTATTGTATCTATTGTAAGACTGATCTTTAACACTTGTAATGTATGTTGCTTTAACGTATGTTCTACATTTGAAATATTTCATTTGTTGTAATGCATCATATATTAATGGAAATGTGTTGTATATCTTGTTAATGGTGTCTCGTCTATGTCAACTACTCTAACAAACATTATATAGAACTTTCACATGAACCTTATTGTAACAACCGTTGCACTCATTTAGACTGATCTGTGAGTGTTGTACGTTTTATCTTACCTTGTATGTTGTGACTATTGCATCCAAGTGGACTGCTCCACCGGAAGCTGTGTATCTCCTTTTTTGTTGTGTGTTCCTAAATGAGTTGGGACTAAACACTTTCAACCTGGAACTCACCTTCACCTTCTTCCCATCACAGTGGAAGAACCATTGATACAAGTACACTTACACTCACTAGGCACGCAAACCTCACTTTTCGAAGACAAAGCATACCACTCTCCTATGATGACAAGCAAAAGTTGAGGCAAATCCTTAAGACAGTGGCAACTGAGCCATCATATCGGATGGGATTCCCACACCAAATGATGTGAGGTCTTGTTGGGACTTCATACTGGGGTGATCCCCTGAATGTTTGTGGGTCCAATACCATCAACATTTCTGGTGCTAGAAGGAGGGTTAGATGACAAGCTGTGTCCTCTCATCCAGATTTGAACCTTTACATATTTTTCATGGAATCTTTCACTCTTGTTCCTCTGTGATGTTTTTCGAATCATGAATATGTCTCCACCGCAGGGAAGTTTTTCAATATCTTGTCCACTTACACATATGATGGTGAAGCTCAAGTGGCCTCGCCTGAGTACTTACATGAATTTCTTTCCATTCTTCACGAGGAAGATGAGTTTTCTGACGAACAGGTTGGTTTTGTGCTTGCATACACACTTGGTGAATCCCCATTTCCTTAGCTGCTCAGCCTACTGACTAAAATTGTGCACTCATTTGAACACTTATGTGATCTCGTTGAAGACACCTTCTATCATTTTGATCCAGACTATCTTGACCGGAAATTATTACAGCAACAAAAGACTCTACATGAATCGGTTATTGATTTTGGCAATTCTTCCGTGACTTGTAGTTTCAAGCTCTGAGGAGCCAGATGAAATTTTCCTATAATTGGGAATAGTTCAAGTATTGCCTTAAGAAATTTTCTTGTACAAAGAAGAAGCTTGAGATCAATCCTTGCTCAACATTCTTCACTGATGGGGTTTTGCAATCTCATGTTGATGCGGTCATTGTCTCGACTGACTATCTTCCACCACTTCATCCAATAGCTCCGCTACTGTCGAGTGATGTTGAGGATCATGCTCACTCATTTATTCATATTTGAAATCCTCCCAACATCACTTCACTTAATTTTTGCATAGATTTAGTTGTGAGTACTTCGAGTTCTCATATGCATTATGTTATATGACCTACACCTTCACACCCAGGTGTTCCTCTGGATGATGTTGTCTTGTGTTCATCCATTCTTTACTCTTCACTTCTTTTGAATGAGGAACGAGCCACTGACAGAGTTTGTGTTGCACAACCAACATTCGTTTTCATTCATGAAGATTATTAGTGGGAGATTGAGCAGCAATGCTTAGTGAAGGATGACTCCCTCTTGTTCGAGACCCCTCCATTATTTCCTAACATATTTGGTGAACCTGCGATCCATGATTTCACATGTATGTCTTCATCCATGGATGCACCCACTGTTAATCACTCGTAGGACTCCTTGGATGTTGTTCCATCATACAACAATGGAGCAGACCAATCATTCATTGAAAATCCGCTTGATCTTTCATCTTCTCTTTCTGAAAATGTAGAGGGTGAACATCCTTCCTTCTCATCTACCCTTTAGTGTGACTCATCGAACCATGAGGATGCTGACCAACATCCTGAATTTGCAGATCTTGGTTGTCATGATCTCTTCACCTCATCATCTGATCACAATGTTGATTCACTCATTGTTAATCCATATAAGCCACTCATCTAATAAGGTCCATCTGTAAATGAAGTCGAAACCCCACAAACTGTCGAGGCACTTCAGCCCGAGCTGATGGTTATGTCATGCCCTCGCTATCCTGAGGTTGCTTTCAATTCTAATAAGGAAAATTTTCAAATACTCAAGGCTCCTCATCACTCATATGTATGCACTCATGATCAATCTAACACTCATACTTTTCTTCCTCCATGCAAACTACATGATCCCATTTCTCAAGCATTGGAGGAATCTTACACAACAAGAACACTTTTGCAACATAAGTGGTCTACCTTTCTCATGTTTTCTTGCATATCATAGTCAAGGGAATGCATACACTCAACATATGCATGCATTGTAGCACAACACCATGGAAAGTCCACAGACTGCATGACATGCACTTTCACTCATTTTTGTTCTGAGGAAGCTTGTAAGTTCGGAGTATGTCTATTTTCATTTTTGTATCTTTCACATTTGTTGGTTCACACAACTGGGTTTCTCTTGGACAAAGTCTTCAGCAACATGGGTCAACCAATGCGCCAGTGGCTGCATTGGAAGTATAACTTTACATGATCAGGCCCATGCACCATCAACTTAGGTGTAGGAGCAATGTTTGCTTTCAGTTTTCTTACTTGCATGCTTGTTTGCTTTCTTGCGTTGCATGTTTGTTTGTTTTCTTTCTTGTCTTTTTTCCTACTCGCTTTTCTTTCACTTTTACTTCTGCTTCTGCTTTTATTTGCTTACTCTGCTTACTATTTTTGTTTAAGTTTGTTTTGTTTTGTTTGGTATATTACTATTTTTGTTTCTGGAAATAAGTGTTGCCAACTATTACATTCTAGATTTTGAATAGAGTATGTGGCTGAAATTTGAAGAGACTCATGACACTGCAGCACTTGGCCAGTCTTGTGTCCACCTTCTTTGTGCTTGGTGGTAACCTTTGGCCAATGAGGTCATGATGGAAAATACAAACCATATGGAAGGGATGTTTCACTCCAACGGTGAACCTGTGTGCACACCAGGAAACCCCATTCTTGTACTCAGCCTTTTGCTCTGTGTGTTTAGGCTCATCCAAATAGTAGAAATGGAGAAGGGGAAAATCTAAACAAGAAAACCTATGTAAGATATCTTGCATGCTTCTCTAAAGGAACAACCTCTTCTTCTGCCAATAATTCGGGATCCCTCTTCTGCACCAAAAATAAATAAGTGTGTATGCACAGTTCTCTTGAAAAATACAAAGGTGAAAGAAGAGAAAGGCTTCCTACATGGAGAGGTGAAGCATGAAACTCCACCAGGTACTAACTAGGCTTGTTGGGAGTGGAGGAATGTGTCTATTCTAGAGTGACTCCATTAGGGTACATTCCACGCCTACTGGAAGTCGAGCAACACCAAAGATGAAAACTTATGCTCTCAAAATCTTCAACTCACAAGCTAATTACCCTTCCCAGATTCGAAACACTAAGATCTAAGTTGAACTTTTGATTGTGATTCATCAAGTTGGCGAAGGGTGAAACATGTATGTCCATGAGGTGAATGGGGAAGATGAAGTAACCCGCACAATGATTCAATACTCCCGAAAAGACCAAGGTCCTGTGCTAGCAATGGACCAAAATAGAGAAGTTGGAGTTCTACCAGTGTGTCGCCAAGTGTTGTAGTGGCTACAATCACCCTCCAAAATTTCATCCTACACCAATTTCGAAGCCACCCTTAAAGAGTTTCACTTGATGACTACACACCCTCGAGTTCACTCCATGAGCTCATGGAGTCTTTACATCTACCTTCATTGTTCATTTCATTTAAGTCTCTGCATGTTGATATCTAAGTCATGCTTGCGACCATGTTCTAGGTATGGTCGAAGTCTTCACTTCGTATGTGCTTGATGTGTTCGCTATGAAAGAATTTGTCATACTCACACATGGAGTCACATTCACTATCACACAAGCATTATCTCGATCATGAATGATTAATCACGAGTGTCACGCTTGTCACTTACACTGTCGGTCAGTCATGTTGAACGTGTGTTTCTGGATGGTTTGGGTCGCTTCATCTTCAATTCATGTGAGTGTGTGTTCATATGGTCTGGGTCATTTTAATGAAGTTATGACGAACAAAATCCACTCTAACACCTAGGTCATCACCTCGTCGTCGACTCTATTTACTGTCAACCAGAACAATGTGGAAGCACTAAGCTAGCTTGTTCAACCTGCACTACTCCTAAGCAATGAAATCAACTCTCATGCTAACAACCTAGATAGTCAGACCCGACATCACCCTGAACTGGCTCCCATAAAATTTGCGCAGAGGCCACTAATCTCACTCACTCAACTGACTGAGAAAATTGCATAGACATGCTAGATAGACACCAAGTGCCCGTCCCTGTCTCCTTCATAAAATTGTGCAATTTTCCCAGTCAGTCATCGAGACAGTTGACCAACCATTAATCTTAGAAATTACACAGTATTTGTGAGAAGGCCTTCCACTACCCATCACTTAGCTCAGCTCAAACATTGCACAGATATGTCCGGCAGGACAGCCACTAGGCCTCAGTGTATTTCCCCTCCAGAAGTTCCAAGCAGCAGATTGCCAGTTCCCTCTGCGAATTGCACAGTTTCTGTTGCCAGTGACTGAGCAGCGAACTAGAAGTTCCCTTGGGGAATTGTGCAGTTCTCACTGCCAGTGATGCCAATAGCCAACTGACAGTTCCCTCTAGAGATTGTGTAGTTCTGGCTGCTACTGATCCTAGCAACAAACTGGAAGTTCCCTCTTGCAATTGCGATGTTCTGGTTGTCACTGTCCCGGGTAGATCCCCTAGGAGACTGTGCAATCCCTTCCAAGTGATCCATCATGCAACTCGACCCGATCCTCTAGAAAACTGTGCAAATATGGTTGTCTAGACCCCGCTGACTATTCATTCCAAAAAATGCACAGAGCATGCCTACATTGCCTTCCTGTAGCCCAGATTGTTCCTCCAAAAATTTGTGCAATTTTTCCTCCTAGCTGAGCTAAACCTCATAGACAGTCATTTTCGACTTAGATTGCCCATCTCCATCACTCAGTGACTCTTTCACAATTTTCATCAGCAGTGCCCAGAGCCATCATCCTGCTTCACAGCCTTGTTGTCTCTCCTAGTCACCTACATATGAAACGATCATGTGTCATGGTATACTAGGAGGTTTCTAGATTTTATGTCATCTCGTCATGAGTGACTGCAGGTATAGGTACACCAACAAACATGGCAAGGCGACGAACATGCACCTTCGTAAATAGAGGACCCTGTCAAACCTTTGAGCATGCAAGCAAGGAATAACATGCTAGAGCTTCATCAAATGAACTAAGGACCATCAAGGACTCTACACACTTCGCCATGCCTAGGTGAAGCTATGATACATCATGAAGACATCCATCACCCAACAGCATTGCAGCTCAACATGTGCTGCAACGGCAACAATATACCAACATTGTCATATTAATTCATGCTGAGTCATGTCATGATTCATTTCATCCACATCTCCACCATGGGCTATGTTGTCAGTCAATGTAATGTAACGTGGAAGTCTAAGAGACCCATTTTTTAACACATAGTCATGTAAGTCGAAAATTCATGGAAGTCAAACAATCATGAGGGTAGTTGAACAACCATAAGGTTCAGTCTCACCCTTGGCTATAAATACCCCATCATTTATACATAAAAGGACTTTTCACCTCAGCTCCTCCTACATAACCAAGAGAGTCTACAGTATTTTATTTGGGGAGTAAGTAGTGGCTCCAATGCCCCGCTGACGGGGTTAGTGATGTATGGTGTAATGATGTGTCTTGGGACTTTCACTTAATTCAGAAGCTTTCAACAGACCATCACATTTTCACACATGTATTGTATCTATTGTAACACTCATTTTTAACACTTGTATTGTATGTTTCATTAGGCTGTGTTCCACATCTGAACTATTTCATTTGTTGTATTACATAATCTATTAATGGAAATTTGTTGTATATGTTGTTAATTTTGTCACGTTCGTGTCGACTGCTCTACTGGACATTAGACAAACCTTTCACATGAACCTTGTTGTAACAACCATTGCACTCATTCGAATTGATCTGTGAGTGTTGTACGTGTTATCTTACCTTGTATGTTGTGATTTCCACATTCGAGTGGATGGTTCCACCAGACGTTATGTATGTCCTATTCTGTTGTGTGTTCCTAGCCGAGTTGGGATTGATCCCTTTCAACCTGGAACTCCTCTTCACCCTCTTCCCCTCACAGTGAAAGAACCATTGACACAAGTACACATACACTCACCACGCACGCAAACGTCACTTCCGAAGACAAATAAGGCCACTCTCTTCTGTTGACAAGAAAGAGTTGAGGAAAATCCTTAAGACAATGTCAACGAGGCCATCTTACCAGATGGGATTCCCACACTAAACGGTGTGAGGTCAAGTTGGGACTTCATACCAATGTGATCCCCTGAATGTTGTCAGGCCCAACACCGTCAATGGGTTCTTCCATACTTGATGGGCAATATCTACAAAATATTTATGGACTAGCCATGTTTTGTTGAATTTGGAGGGGGCGGGGCTTATGGGAATATTCCCCATCCCAATTGAGTAGAATTAAGAGGTGACATGAGGCGAAAGAAGGAATGAACGACGGGTTAAGATCCACTGGACCCATAACAAGGTGTTATTTCACCAAAACCCTATTCCAGCGCTTTAAAATGCATTCAATACCTGACCGACTACTGTTCTAGGTGGGAATAACCTTAGGTGGGGTGATATCATGTAGTAACAAAATGTCAAAAAAAGAGGTGAAATGAGACTCCAGATTTTTAGACTTGGCCTTGTCGCCCCAAACCTCATTGCTATCAAGTGTTAAATTTAGGTCCCTAGCCACAATGAGGGAGGTAAAATCCAACAACCGAACATCTGAGACCTGACCTTAATAAGATCTCCTACCTGCATATGGTGTGTACATGTTGATGATGCTAGGTTGATAGATGGATACTTTTAAGTGTAAAAAAAACAAGAAACTTGAGACTTGAGGGTTTCCAAGCCATTTCTTAACCTCCAAAGAGACCACAAGTATTAGCGACACAAACAGACCACACTGGACATATTCTAAGTAGGATATCCCATGACATGTCCTTAGGAATAATAGTTTCTTGAAGAAGAATAACATCCGGTTTCTGTTAGAGAATGAGACCTCTCACAGAGTCGGATTTAGTTCCCACCTCTAACCCTATTACATTAAGGTACATGATGATCATGGGGAAACCATTGAATCAAGCTTTTCTACTTTAAAGACCCAAGTATCAAATGTTTCTGGAGCTGATAATTCAGTAAACACAATATCACCCACAGGAAAATCCGAGGTCATATAAGAAGAAAGATTTTGTATTTATTGGGTTTCTTTTTTTGGAGGATTAAGGATTTTTTGGGAGTCATGATAGAAGGCGAGTGACCTTTTCCTAGCTTCTCCCTCGAGTGGAAGAAATTTTTTTATGCTTAGAGGGTCTATATTAAAAGAATTAGAGTAGGAAAGAGTGTCCAAATCTCGATTGAATGAGATGGGATTGTCATTAGAAGCAGACACAAACTGAAAAGTAGATGTGGGGGGAACGAAAATCCCCAAAGGAGAATTTTAGAAAGATGAAGTAGGGGGATCCAAGTCAACAACTAATGGAGGAAGATGTATGCTAGTGTTAGTGAGAGGGAGAAGAGTATTCATAACTAGAGATATAATACCCAAACGAATGTCACTAAGGGGGTCATTAGAGGGAAAAAAATGAGGGGCGACAAAATCAGGTGTTGAATAGATACTAGAAGGAGGATTAGAGTTACCTGGAACATTTTACAGGCTTGTGGGAAATTGAAAATCATCCAATCCATTGCAAGCATATGCCAAAAGAGAATGAGAGCGACCCCATGAAGATATTTATCGACAAGATTGGTGGTGATTCAGATAGGTCACTAGCTGGTGATCTTACGAGTGACAAACCAAAGACCTGTATGGGATCTCACAATAGTCAATGTTCAGTCTGTGGGTGAAGGAACCCCATAATAATTCCAACATAGACAATAGACCACTTCCACAAGTGTCTTCAACGAGCACCAAAGTGTTAGAAAATTATATATTATAGAGCAATGGAACACATAGAATATATCAGAAATATAAACACAGAAAACACATAAAACCACAGAGACACAAATATACATGGTTCATCTAGTTTGGGCCACGTCCACCTCGAACAGCCAGTCCTTCCTTTCTATTATCCAGCAAAATGAAGAGACACAACCTACAGTAGATCCGCTATAATATCCTTTTTTTTCTCTCACAGTCTCACCACTCTGTTTCTCGCTCAGAGAATACACATCTATTACATAGCCTCAATATAATGCCCTCATACAAAGAGAGGTGTTTCCTTCTAGGGCAAAAAATCCTAAACTAAACATAAGTTCTACCGTCAGATCATCCACCTAATGAACGATTCAGATTGACTAGAAATTACTATACTTTTACAAAGCAATTTTACATATGTTTTTAGCTTCGGGGGTACTGCCCCCGAAATCCCCACTGGGGGGCCGCTTGCCCCTGGACCCCCCAGGCGAGGGGGATCGGTCCCCCCAAACCCCCGTGGGGGGGACAAGTCGTCCCCGCACCACCCCGCGTGGAGGGGTGTACAAAATTCCTAAGGTATACATCCGGCTGAAACAAAGACCTCTAAATAATCATGCTCCACACTACCATCCATCCAAGGAACTTGAAGTCCCTCTATTTATTAGATAAAGAACATTATCTACAACATCTGCCCAAAATTGTAAAGGCAATCCTGCGTGCAATCTCATGCACTTTGCACTCTTCATGATTTTTCTATTCATCCTTTTTGACACACCATTTTCTTGTGGTGTTCTTGGAACTGTCTTATTTCTACAAATTCCATGCTCTAAACAGTACCTATCAAAATATTTGCTGCAATATTCACCTCCATTGTCTGATCTAAGACACTTCAATTTCTTTCCTGTCTCAATATCAACCAAATCTTTCCATTTCTTGAAAGTATCAAATGCATTAGATTTATTCTTAATACGATAAATCCAAGTTTTTCTATTTGCATCATCAATAAAAGTAACATAATAATGAGAGCCACTAAGAGATGATACCTGAGCAGGTCCCCATACATCTGTATGCACAAGCTCTAATTTTTCACTCTTCTTTTCTTTCCCAACTCTGAGAAATCTGACTCTCTTCTATTTTCCATAAATGAAATTCTCACAGAAGTCCAAATCAACATTCTTCAAACCTGGCAAAAAATTCCTTGAGTGAAGAATCTTCATCCCCTTCTCACTCATGTGTCTGAGCCTATGATGCCATAATGCTGCATCTGCTCCTTTGGAAGTTAAAGCATTAACAAAGTTATAAATTCCATTGCATAAATACAATGTACCAACCTTTTCGCCTTTTTCTATTATCAGGGCTCCTTTGGTGACCTTCCAAGCTTTATCTGTTAATGTTGTCACACAACCTTCACTGCCTAACTACCCTGTTGAAATCAGATTTTTCTTCAGATCTGGAACATGCCTTACCTCCTTTAGTAGCCATTGGTTTCCGTTCTTATATTTTACAAGAACCTTTCCCATTCTAACAATTTTACAGGGTTTATCATCACCCAAACGGACTTGTCCAAAATCTCCTTGAACATAGTCATGAAAATATTTCTTATCAGGTGTGGCATGGAATAAGGCCCCTGAATCTACCATCCAGGAATCAGTAATATTTTCGAAAGAAAGAATCAAAGCATCTTGTAACACCTCACCTGTCACATTTGCTTCATGATTTTTTTCTTGTTGTTCATCTCCTTCTTTTCCCTTCTGAGATCTACAGTCTTTCTTTAGGTGTCCTTTCTTTTTGCATTTCCAGCACACTATCTCGACCTGGACTTGGATCTACCTTTCCTTGATTTACGGTGATATCCTGAGCTCTTTCCTCTTTCCATTTTTATTCCCCTAGACTCTACACTCAAAGCATTACCTGATGTCTCACCAGAGCTTTTCCATCAAAATTCCTTGCTAAGGATAGCATCGACAACATCATCAAACTTTAAAGTACTAGATTCAGAAATAGAGTTCCTAATGGCCATTACTAAACCATTCCAAAATTCTGGCAATGAGCACAAGAATAACAGAGCTCTAACTTCATCATCAAAGTTTACCCCTATATAACTTAATTGACTTGTAATAGTATTAAAATCATTTAAATGGTCTGCAGCAGATCCACCTTCCGACATATTGATATTAAATAATCGTTTCATAAGAAATACCATGTTCGAGGTTGAGGATTTTTCATATAGTTTCGCCAATGCCTTAATCAAACCCTCTATCATTGTTTCCTTCGAAATGTTGAAGGCGACCAACGCTGCAAGGCACAACCATATTGTTCCAAGTGCCTTTCTATCAAGAAGGTTCCATTCTTCATCTATCATACCCGTCAGCATCTTTGTTTTTCCGCCCAATGGTAGGTACATATCTTTCTGATATAGATAATCTTCCATTTGCATCTTCCACAGTGAGAAGTTTTGGCCGTTAAATTTCTCGACCCTAAACTTACCATATTCTGCCATTGCTCCCACTCGAACGAGGAACCCTTCTTTCCTACAAGTTTATTAGCCAAATAGACCTTCGGCTCTGATACCAGTTGTTAGAAAATTATATATTACGGAGAAATGGAACACATAGAATATAGCAGAAACATAAACATAGAAAACGCATAAAACCAGAGAGACACAGATATACGTGGTTCACCCAGTTTGGGTTACGTCCACCCCAAACAACCAATTCTTCCTTTCTATTATCCAAGAAAATGAAGAGACACAACCTACATCAGATCCGTTGTAATATCCTCTGTTTTCTCTCATAGTCTCAGCTCTTTGTTTCTCGCTTAGAGAATACACATCAATTACACAGCCTCAATACAATACCCTCATATAAAGAGAGGGGTTTCCTTCTAGGGGAAAAACCCTAAACTAAACATAATTTCTACTGTCAGATCATCTGCCTAATGAATGGCTCAGATTGACTAGAAATTACTATACTTTTACAAGGCAATTTTACATATTTTTTTAGCTTTCGGGGTGCTGCCCCCGAAACCCCCATTGAGGGACCGTTGGCCCCCGCACCCCCCAACCGGGGTAGATTGACCCCCCTGAACCCCCGCAGGGGTGAAAAGTCGCCCCCGCACCCCCTGCATGAAGTTGTGTACAAACTTCTTGGGGTATACATCCGACTAAAACAAAGACCTCTAAATAATCATGCTCCACACCCAACACAAAGCAATTTTCTTATCCAATTGTCCAATGCTCCTCTCATCCCAAAAGTACAAAGTGTTGATGGAATTATGGAAGGAGCTCGGATTTTCCACAGTGTTCATATTTTATGGTCGACGTTTCGAGTCTGAACCTAGACTCATCATCAAGACAATTTTGTGGAGAGAAGAAGGAAAAAGGATAGGTATAAATATGAAATTAGTTAGATTAGAAGACCAATTGGCCGACTCATTAACTGCTTAATATTTATATTATTATTTAAGTTTCTGTTTTACCTTGTTTTTTATTATTAATTTGTTAGTTTTTATCTTTACTAATATTAATAATTAATATTTCGTTTTATATTATTGTAATAGATTGTTATTAAATAATGATTTTTACTAATGCTTGCGTTCTTCATTAGCTTTTAGTTTTATTTTTATTTGTTTAGTAATGTTATTTATAATTTCTTATTGCTTATTGAATTATTATTTATATTGCTGCATACGTTATTTTATATTGAGTATTTTTATTAATTTATATTTGATTGATAATATTAATGTCCTCTTGTTATTTTAATTATTATCATTAACGCTATTCTAATTATTTTTAATTAATGATATGTTCTTATTAATTAATTATTTTTATTAATATTTCATTCATATTTATAGTTTCCTCTTAGTTATTAATTATTAATTTTAGTTAATACTCTTATTTAATCAATATATTTATTACTTGCTTATATTATTATTATTATTATTTTTCTTATTTTTATTGTTGCTTTTGACAATATCAAAGATCGCCAAGCAATCCCATAGATCAAGAGGGTGTCCCAACAATTTTTCCCAAATAATATTCTGACTAGGGGATTCCTTGAAAGGGTTAAAATCACCGTGCCATTTTTGTAAAATTAACTAACCCCTTCCTTTCACCAAAGGCAAGCCTAAAATGAGCTCAATGTCTTCCTGACTGATAAAAATGGAAGCAAACCTAGCCATTTTGCATCATAATGATCCTCGAGTGGCAAATTAGCTTAGGGATCCAAAACCTCGACATCCATTGTTTAATCTGGTCCCCTGTCACATGAGTGTATTTCCAGCGCCCAAAAGGAACTTGTAACTTAAAATGCTCAATGTTATCCCTAAAGGACTAGCTTCTTTGAGTGGTATTATTTGTTGTATCATTCAAATTCAAGGATTTTAGAATTCTTATCACCACCTTTCTTGTTAGAGTAAACTGTGATGCAATCAACTACGGGAACATCCGTAAAGTCACTGGAATGTGTCTCAGTCCCATTTCCTTGTGAATGGTCGCATTGTCAGTTAATTTGAGCTCGATTTTCCGCTCAAATCGTGATAGTGATGAGAGAATGGGGATCAAGAGAGGAGGTTAGTTGCATGATGTACAAGCATCAATGCACCAAAAATGATAGCGACAAATTCAATAAGG
The DNA here is from genome assembly GCA_000404065.3 of Pinus taeda. NCBI lineage: Eukaryota > Viridiplantae > Streptophyta > Pinopsida > Pinales > Pinaceae > Pinus > Pinus taeda. The sequence goes on from APFE030279257.1 coordinate 189,839, forward strand.
TAGGTAGGTATCTTGAATAACTAAGATGCCTTCAAGTCAAAGTTTACACCTTAGATAGAAATCCAAAATCTCAATGGAAAAAGAGAGTGTGAAATGTAAGGTCACTTATGTCACCCCTCCAGGAGTTGGCAAGAGTGGAAGAGAAAGACAACTGATAGGAACACATGTATCCCGATATTGTATGATGTTGTCCAACCTAGGATACCTCCCATAAATGGTCCCGTCTTGTAATTGACAACACCTATATGCATTAAATTATCACCAAAATTCACAAACCAATAAATGGATTCCAAATTGAAAATCAGAAGCACGCTTAAACTAGACCCACTGAGAGGAATGAAAAAAAGTAAAACCACAACTCTGTAAGGTGAATCCAAATCTCAAGGGATGAACTCTTGAGATAGATGTCCAAAAAACAAGTGCAAGAACAACATCCGAATATATCCCAAAGTCAACAATTGCGACAATGACACTAAGCAATCCTTGCTGAAGCTTGTTCCTTTGATAATTCAACCCCCAGATACAGAACATAATTATTGGATCTCAATATTAAATAGAGATTAATAACCTCCTCTGCAAGCCCTACATTCCCGCTTCCTTAGTGCTGACAAATAGATCACGTTGAATACAAGAGAAAAAGAAGGACGCCAATCAACATTAGGTCAGTTATGAATAGATATCTATGTATGTTTGGAGCTCCTATCAACTCTATCCATCTCTAGCTCCTATATAATCAATTCCCGCCATGTTAATTTGGTTTCTAACACCCACTCAATTGATGAAAAACAACCAGGCCAAAATCAGTAACCTGATCAGTGGAAACCTCTATGTCCTGCTGGATGGTTCCTATCGCACCGAAAGCCCAATCAAAACATCTTGTTCTATAAACCTGCATATTACCAAAAGGACATTAGCTCATACTTAGTAGGCCTATGAATCAGTCAATTTCCCTAGCTTAGAATCCTCCATGTCGATAGTACATTATGAGTGAATCTTTGTGTATAATTGGAGCTCCTAATAGCTCCAAATACTTTTGGCTCCTAATAAGTTGAAATATCTATGTCTCGTTAGATGGTTCCGGCTCCAAACTTCATGTTTTGTAAACCCGTATATCACCAAACTGGGATAGCTTCATACTCAGTAGGGCTATGAATTATTCAAGATCCTCAGTTCAGAAGCCTTCATGTCCATGTCCTTCCATGCCATAACTACTTTGTCTTCCATGGAAGCTCCACTTCAACATCCATATGTGCTCGAAGAACAACGGGTTTTCACTGACCTACCATAACATTCATCCATAGCAAATATTGATCTCAAGCACACGAAATTATAGGCAAGGACAAAGCCGACAGGAACATGAAATTATAAGCAAGGAGGAAGCCAACTAGAACAGTGATAGAGACAATGATGGAAAAATGATAGCGATGTTTACACTTGTCAATTTTTTACTTTATAGAACAACGAAAATGAAGAGATGGGTTTGGTTTGGATGGTCATTATTTGCCCAACCCAACCCGACAATGAAAACAACTTCGGTGTAAAAATAAGAAAAAATCTATATGACACCAAGTGTCATAATAGCGCACACATCAAATTTCAATTATTATTATTATTATCCAATTATAAAGTCACGACCATCCCAAACACAAAATTGGTGTATGAGACCCCCTTGTTTTTGGGACAAGGAACTCACCTCTGCACAGCGATGAGACTCATTAATGATGAACAATAGCGAAAATGAAGTGACATGGTAGTGAATAATGAGTGATATAATGGAAGCATAGGTGAAAAATCTATGGTAATGAGTGATATTTGTATGACATTGTGAAGCCTAACACTGTTGTTGATTTTGCAGCATGGGATTTTATGAATATTTGTGTAGTGTTATGTTCTTTTAGTTTTCCTTGATCTAGGGAAGCATATGATGGTAGTTTAGATACTTGCAACAAAGTCTGCTTTGAGGTCTTGACGAAAGAGGGTCAAGATGCAGAGTGGGGATCTAGTAGCCATAGTTTTCTTTTCATTCTAGGTTGCATGGATAAAAATTTTAGATCTATTCTGATTGTCCTTTGTAGCGGAGGATCTATCATAGTTTATCTTTGTTTCATGTAGTCTGTCTACTTTGCTAGTGGTACCTAGGCCATAGGGCTAGAGACTGGATCAGAGAGATAAACCCCAATTGGATAGGATATCCTGGCTAGAGTGGTCGCAGGTGCAAATATAAAAAATGATGTAATGCAAAAGGAGATCCCTGGGTGCATTGACATGACTCTGAAGATGAATATATAATCCAATACCACAAATTGATTGAAAAATAAAAATTCCTTTGGCTAATGCACTCAGTAAAGAAATCACCTTCGTAGATAATTAGTATATCAGATTTGATGTCCATAAATATTTGGGGGGAAATTCCATAGTGTTTGAATCCAACTGGCACAAAACAAGAAATTCGGTTATGTTTCTCAACGATCTGGGTAAGGGACGTAGACCCAATGACGTCAATATTCTCGGCTGTAGAAAATTGCAAGAACCTAACTTTTTCCATTCTTTGTGTATAAACAAAGATCTGATGCACATTGTATTGGAAGGGTAGATTCCATTATAAATACTCGTCGTCATCTTATGCCCTTCATCGTCACGGAATACCAACGTTTCAGATCCTTCTATGCTTATGGAGACTAATTTCAGGGTTTGTTCTACAATGCGTACAGAGGGCTTGTGGGAATTTCTTGCTAAAGGGAAGACCTTATCGATGGACTTAGCCAATAGAGGTGTAAAAGAATAATTACACCATACATTTGAAGATTTGTTCAATACAAAGCCAGAAGAAAATCCCATTAATTATGCCATCACTAAATCCCTGAAAGCTCTAATTTCAAGATTCAGGTACCTTTCAAATATATATATATATATATATATATATATAATTATATATATATATATATGATTATAATATATATATATATATGCATAGTCTAACTTATACACGAAATAACCATTTTCACTAGAATTCACCAAAATTCGACAATACAATTTCAAGATATTTTGTTGTTTAAAATACATTTTTGAATCCATATATGGATTTAGCACCCTGAAAAACCCCAAGGCACCTGAATTATGTAGATTAAACAATTCAAACTCAAGTTTTTAAAAATATCTGTCAGATTTTGATTAAAGTTGAACTGAAAAAATGTCGTGAAAAAAACCATTTCATCTATAAGTTAGACTACGAATATATATATATATATAGGAACAACTCAAATTTTAATGTTCACAATAGAAAGTCAATGAAGGGAAAGATATAAAAATTAAGAAAGAAAAATAAAAATAAAATTAACATATTAAAAGATAATAAAATGAATAATAATAAAAAGATAAAAATAAAACTTTAAAATAGAAAGGGATCAAACACCTGCTAATATTCCAACCATCGTATCTATTCAAACCACTTGGCCTAATTTCAATTTCCATGGCTTCCCTGAACTTAGAGTGATGAAAATAGTCAATCCTTGCAATGACCCTAGCCTCTTCAATGCAAATATGATGTTTTGTCTTTTTCTCATGTTTTTCTAAAGTTGTGGAGCGAGTCCTTCGATCTTTGATGTCAATTGCGTGCTCATGAATTCTATGATTTATTTAGTGTTTGGTCTCACCAATGTATGGACTCGCACAGGAACATGAGATGACATAAACACCTTTCCCATTTTTGGGGTCTACAGGGTCCACCAATCTTAGGGATCTCCTTTAATTATATATGATATTTTAAATGTGAAATTACTTTACATATAAATTCACTTTTAGATGGAAGTGGAAATGCAAAATGGAGATCAAGCACTGTGCGAGTATGGAGGCTGGTTGCTAGGGCTTCGAATGATAGTGATATCATAGTTTGGAGGTAGAGCAATGTGCAAATATAGAGGTTGAGTGTTGGGGTTTCACATGGAAGTGGTCACGGAGTTTGGAGGCTCTCAAGTCAGATTTCTACAATGAATAATTTATGGTGGTATCGGGTTGATCTGAAGAGCAGGAGATGGCTTCCGAATGTGAGTTCTTCGACATAGAACCAGCGAAAGAAGACCTTCTTGCTTGCTGGGGTCCTAAAGTGTCTGAGAGAAATCTACATCACTTCTTCTCGAATAGTGCATTGAACCCATGGTTTCTTGACAAGGCGGTGGTAGAAGGGGGTTTGAAAATAGTAGCTCAGGAAAGGGACCCTATTAGAAATCTTATTTTGGAAGGGTTGCTCCCTAGCTTGTCGAAGGCTTCACCCAATGAAGAGGCAGGAGGGGAGTCGAAAGGTTCTGGAGAGGGGGGGCAAGTGGGAAAATTGGCCCCCATCTCTAGCGTTGGGGTAAAAAGGTCGGTTGTG
>APFE030279262.1:4360-16317 GCA_000404065.3 Pinus taeda
ATAAATCCAAGCAATCAAAAAATAAATCATAAAATTCCTTCTAATTGTAATTGGTTCTTTTCATTAATAATTGGTAAATCCAAGCAACAAAAAAATAGATCGTAAAAGTTCATTCCAACAATTGGTTTTCTACATTGAATAATACCAACAAAAAAATAACCCCTACCAACTTAACTCAAGACCATTATTATATTGTTTTCTATTATTATAAAATTTAAACATTCCTTTTTATAATGAAAAAGCCTGAACATTATTTTTTCATTAGGACGCAAATCTATAGAAACTTATAATAATAACGACCAATCCAATAAAATTGAAATTTCTTTCTCACTCCAAAATTAAAAATTAATATAATTTCCATTTCAATATTGGTAAATAATTTTTAATATTAATTTCCATTTACATAAAAATATTTTTATAACCTTCTGTAACACGCTAGAAGGTTCTGTCACGCTTTGTCTTCTACAAAATATTTCGATAGAATACACACAATGTCTAGACGTTATTCGGACTTAAATGATGAGATAGCAACAACCCAGGAGAAAAGTAGGGTGCAGACTTCTTAAAAAAATCCAAATTAACATTCTACGGCCATATTCGGACTCAAATGAGATAGCAACATGCGAGGCGAAAGTCCAGAGCACATTTTTTTGAAAAAGTCCCAACAAACTGACATTTTACAACCATATTCAATGGTTGATAAGTCGTCACAAAGATCCCAACAAACTACCATTCCACATCCCTATTCAATGATTGAATAGCCTTAACAACCAAACTCAATAGCTGTAGAGAGAAAGCCTTAAGCATCCATGCTTCAAATCTCACGTTACCTTGTTAAATTTTGATATAACGATTATTTTTGCGAGAGACTTTTTTGGTGTAAATTATATGATATTTCATTTGTCTACACTTTTTGAACTACCCACTGTAGTTTTTTATTGGTTCGAAACGCGTCGACCACTGAAATATCATGTGATTTACTCCGAAAAATCTCTCATAAACTTGATATAAATCATAGAAGCCTGAATTCAACAACAGTTATTTTATAAATGCCTTTTAAATTTTAGGTGAAATGATATTATTTAAATGCAATTTGATCAAAAACCATTAATAAAAATGACCATTAAAGAGCCCAAAATGGTGGGAGTCCTACTATGCTCATTAAGCTATCGTTTTTAGTGTTTAAATATGCTAACCTAATTGTTGCAAAAATGGTCGAACGAGCCTTGCTCTTTCGAAGGACTTATGTGCTTGTAAATGATCTCGTAGATGGCCATGAGTTCCAGGTTAAAGAAAATGAGCTCACAATATTTTATTAATGAAGCAATATTTTGCCTAAAACCTATGTGTTTGTGAAGGATCCGAGTCCAGAGCATTGCTCTTATTAGTCCCTCATTCAGGTTGCATGGACTTTAGTAATCAATTTTCGGTTTTGTATTTGCTATGCACAGAAATCAAAACTAATTTCACTTCCTTAAACTAAATTTGTATGGATTTAATAATATTTTTTCAAGATTGTAACGAAGCTTTAAGGTTTGAGATCTTATTTGGCTTCTTATTGAGAAACCGACCCATTTGAAAATTACATTTGATGAACAAACATTTTCACTAAACTAATGCTAACAGTACATTAGCATTAGTTTCTTAACAATAAATGTTTGTTTATTTATTGTTTTTTAATTAAAACCAACTATAATTTCCTACCATTTGGGACATCTTTGGAACATCTAGTTTTTGATATCACCAGTTTATAAATGTCAACGAATTCACACCAATATTCAACGGTTGCAGAGACTTAAGACCCGTCTTCGCTACCCACGCCTTGAATTTTGAGTTCGGGTTTTATTCAATAATTGAGTAGTCTCGACAACGATATTCGAGTTGAAAAGTCAATAATTTTAACTTCTTTGTCAAATGAAAATTTAAACTTCATTTTCTTTCTCAAATAAATATATAATATCGCTCAAATTTGTAATATGTTTTTGCGAATATATAAAATGAAATGATTTAAAAAAATTAATAATTTGTATTTAAATGAAATATCATTTCCAAGTAAATTTATTAAAAGTATTTTAGTTTGTTATTGAAATTTATGGAAAATAATTTAGGGACGTCTAATTAACAGAGCACTACTCTACTCAAATCTTTACAAAAATGTCCAGCAAATGAACTCCAATGTGTGCGCCTTTTTTCAAAGATTATAAATTGGGTTTTGGAAAAAACTTTACACAAAATGCATGATAAGAATCTAAAGAAAAAGCTCAATGTTACCGTAATGTTGGTCAGCTTTTTGGAATTAGCATATATTTAATTGTACTTTATTGAGATTAATAATAGAATCATGTATGATAATCTAGTTATTCCACGTATGAGTTTTATTAATGTCTTAATCTAATGATATTGTTTTTTGCTTTGAAAGCTATAAATTCTGGTCATACTTTGAAAAAAAATCGGTAAGGATTTTTGTAAATCCTAGTAAAAGCTGTTAAATTCCATAAATTTAGGTGCTCTAGAAGTTTTTGATGGTGCTGAATCCATTTCCACCAACAAAATCATGATTTAAATAGTGTCTCTACAAAAAAATTTGAATTCTTTTTCCCCAGATTCCAGAGACTTTTGGCCTTTGGAGCAATTCCTCTACCTCCGACTCCTTTATTAATTTCTATTTATATGAGATAATTATTTAATGATTAGATGGCTAGTTAATTGGGATCATCTTCACACTAATTTAGATTCACTACTAGACTCACTATTATATTAGTTCAACCATGTAAAATATATTGCATTGAATTGTATTATCTCATAATTCTATTTTTCATGCATGAATAGAATTCATAAATTATTTTCTCTATCAATTTCCTTTCTTCTTTCCTTGTCATTTTTGCTCATGGTTTTCTAGCTAGATCCAATTTGTGTAGGTTTAGCTACAACTTCACATGGTATCAGAGCCAATGGGTGCTAAGAAGAAGGGGCATAAACAATCTATTTGCAGGAATGGAAGATTGGAGATATCGAAAAGAATGGAGTTTCCACCTTTCACAATTCTTGTGTCATATAACTATTTCGAATGGAAACCAAAGATTCTACTTCAACTCAAAAGTAAAGGCTTGTATCATAGATCCATGAAATCAAATGTTTAATCAAAATCCACAATTGAAAAATACAAATATTTCAACCATATGGACAATGCCTTCAATCTCCTATGCTCATTAATTTCTCCATAATTGTTGTTTCATGTTGAAGCATGCACCACTCCAAATCATGTTTGTACCATTTTGGAGAAACTCTTTGGGAAGCAAGATGATATGTGGGTTCACATCTTTGAAAATGAGCTTATCTCATTAGATCAAATTAGTTTTGAAATTTTTAATTATTTCTTCACGAGGTTCAAAGCCTTGTTACTCGAGTTGAAAGAATGCAAAATCGACAAATCCAAGAAAGAAATCCAATTAATTCTTACAATATTGTCAAAATTGTGTCCAATGTATGTTATATTTGTCTCCACTTTTCAAGTAGTTGGGATTGCAATAGGCGCAACCTAGAGGATGTCCAAACATGAAGCTTTTATTGAGTCCTTGATACATGAGCAAGATAAGCTCATAAACATGGGTATATTGAAAAGTTTCAAAACCCATGCACTCGTTATGCATGATAGGGCAAGGCCAACATGAAATCAATAAAAAATCTAAATGAAAAGGAAAGCTAATGAACCAAATACAAGAAAGGGAGGAAATCCCATAACTCCATATAAATCTACCAGCTTGAAGAAAAAGAAGGAAAGAAGACTAAGATGGGGAAATCAAAATGTAACTATTATGACTGTGGTTACCATCTAGATTCATCATGTATGAATATGACAATTGACCTCGTGGCACAGACTCTTCAACAAAAAAATCTTGGTGACTGTGTTTTAGAGGGTGCCAAGAAGAAGCAGGGAGAAAGAACACCCAAAACAAGATGGAATTCACATGCATTAATTGGTATTCATTCTTCTCCTAATGCATTCATCATAGATTTTGGAGCTTCACATCACATGTAAGCCAAAAAATATGTTCTCTCATCTTTAAATACATAGGTTGGTCCTATTCTCATGGGATATGATTCTCTGATAGAGGAAACTAGACAACAAAGGGTCGATCTTGGAGATGGAAGTTTGAGAATATCCTACATACTCCAAATCTTTCACTAAATCTTCTCTCTATATCTCAAATGATAAACACCGACATTCAAAGCAGAGTTGAATTCACCCTATATTCACTGAGTATATATGACATGCAAGCTAACTCCAAAATTACATTTGGAAAGGTAAAACATTAGTCTCATTTGTACACATTTCCTTAATTTTTTTCCTCAATCAAATTCCACTTTACTACTCATGCATGAGAATGATGAAAGTAGAATTTTTCATAAAAGGTTTGGACACTTCAATTTCAAATACATGCAACAACTTAGCAAACAGGGCATGGTGAAAGGCTTTCCTATCATAGAATTTTCTTATTGATTTTGTAAAGGATGTGCTCTTAGAAAGAATCCACAAGAAATTTTCGGAAAGGGCATGCAAGGAGGCGGTCCTCTCCCTTAGATCTTGTTCATAGTGATCTTATCCATCCATTTCTAAACAATTCCATAGGAAAATATAAATATGTAATCACACTCATAAATGATTGCACGAATACATGGGTGTATATTTTCAAACTCAAATATAAAGTGTTTGAGCATATGCATATTTTCAAAGTGTATTGTTAGAGCGTAGAGGGTATCCATATGTTTTGAGTGAATTAGCCAACAAGGCCCCTCAAACACTCGCCCTTTCAACATCACCCATGAGCGGGTGATGTGTCACCTAAGGCACTTATAAGGAACTACAGGAACTTTGACAATTTTGTATTGATGAAGGAGATTTAGATTCGAAATTTGTCATCAATGTGTATCCAAAAATTAGTCATTTAGAACAAATAAAAAAGGTATATTGCTATTCTATGCACATTGCCTAAATCTTTACCTCATTTAAATTCCACTTTACTTACCACACATGAAAATGATAAAAGTAGAATTTTGCATGAAAGGTTGGGACACTTAAATTTCATATACATGCCACAACTTAGCAAATAAGGCATGGTGAAAGGCTTGCCTATCATATAAATTCCTGATGGATTTTGTAAAGGATAAGCTCTTAGAAAGCATCCATAAGAAAATTTTGGGAAGGGGCATGCATGGAGGTCCTTGTCTTCCTTAGAGCTTGTTTATAGTGATATTATTAGACCATTTCTAGATTGTTCCATAGAAGAATCTAAATATGTACTCACATTCATAGATGATTGCATGATATACGCATGGGTGTATTTTGTCAAACACAAATCTAAAGTGTTTGAGAATATGAATATTTCAAAATGTATTGTTGGCGCACAAAGGGTAGACTTGAGTTTGAAGTGAATTAGCTAGCAAAACCCCTTAGACTCCGACCCTTTCAACATAAGTCATGAGCAAGTGATGTGTCACCTGAGGAATCTATAAGGGTTTGTAGGAACTTGCACAATTTTGTAGTGATGAAGGAGATGTAGATTCTACACTTGTCATTAGTCCTTATCAAACACTTAGTCATTTAGAACAAAAAAAATTAAGTATACCCCTATTATACACAGTAAATCCATTTTATGTTCAACAGGTCTATAAAAGAAATACAAAAATAGTTCAACACATTATGCACGACACATGAATTATTCCAAAATAGATCTTTATTAATATTGTAAAGACTCAATGAAATTCCAATTTTCATGGCTCACCAACCTAATAGATCCACTGTTACAACATGAAATACTTATAAAATATCATCAAAAAACATACGTATCTATGTCTAAACATCTGCACTAGCCTATTCCTTTACATATGTATCTCTATTACATCACAACTTTACCTATTTATAGATTTACATTAGGGTGAAAAGGCAACAAAAAAATCCTATTTTACTATGGGCGGTGAATATTACCATGGGGAAAACCCCATAACCTAAGCATAACAATTATCCATATTTCTGCATTATGTGTGTTTATCCTTCGATGACTTTCGTATACAATATCCTTCTCCATAGTGCTCCTTTACACAGTTACCAAAATCCTTCCTCAAAATGTTGCTCCCATAGGCCCCCAACACTCACCTATGCTTCATCCCTATCCACTCAGTCCTTCTTCTATTACAAATTGCATCGTGACAATAGGTATGTCCCCCAACCTTAACGTTGGCTTAAAATCTGGTGCACCTACTCCAACATCTTCCAATTTTCTTCCTTTTGGTACTCTCCCTCAAGGTTGAAAGTATAGGTTCTTGTCTTCTTGGCCCTAACCACTATGCCTAACCTTTCCACAAATATTTTTATTCCACCTCTTAGTGCGTGAAGGATCAAATTCTTCTAAATGATGTAATAATTGCAAATTCAACCATCTTCACACTATGTTTTGGTAACGATACTGTTCTCGTGGTCAAGTGGAATGCCCTCATGAACTCTAAGAATGGTTGTTATGTTTGACTTACTCAGTGGTACATATACTTTTGAAAATTGTGCTTGCGCTACATTACTTGGCATCTTAATGGACTCTCCACAAATTGTTCAAGTTATACTAATTCTTCTGGTGTCTTAGTTTTGGCCTTGTTCTTCAATGCTTATTTCTTGGTAGCTACCATTTGAACTTTGCCATGATTTCTAACTCTGAAACTCTTATTCTCGATCATTATAACTTTCTTACATCACTCTCTATTCTCCATCTATTTTCAACACAATGAACATGCTAGACTACCTCTCTAAAATTTATAAGTTGTTACCATTCTACATCATTATTTGAAATCTTTCAAACTTGATTTCATCTATTGTTGCATTTAATTCTTTTAGTGTATATTGTCTTAGTTTGTGTACTTGGGCCATGGGATATTCTATCCACATTCGTTGCATTGGATCCACTTCTTTGAATCAATCCTTGTCATTATAGTTTAATCATGTACAATCATTAATTAAGTGGATTTTCATTCTTTCTACAACCATGGTGGTTATCTAATATCGCTGAATGTTATAGTTTTTTATGCTCCTCCTATTTTTCGCTTCCCATTTTATTAGTGCTTGAAGCTTTCTATTATATTGGAAAATGTTTATGATGTGCTTCCTCCTCTATACTTATGCATTTTTCATTCTTTCTACAACCATGGTGGTTATCTAATATCGCTGAATGTTATAGTTTTTTATGCTCCTATTTTTCGCTTCCCATTTTATTAGTGCTTGAAACTTTCTATTATATTGGAAAATGTTTATGATGTGCTTCCTCCTCTATACTTATGCATCGTCTATCTAAATAATATGTAAAAATACTCCCACGTTGTGATTTTTTTTCCTTTGCATGGATCTCATTGCGTTATGGGTCGACTGCTCTGTAGAGTTCCAACCGACTTCTATTGACGAATCCTTCTACAAGATCCTCATTTAGCTTCTCTAGCTAGATAACTCATACCTCTATTGCACATCTAATCGCATACAAACCCAACCAATGAATCAAAAATTTCCTTGGATGCTTTAAATATTCATTGGCATAGAGAAAACCGAAATCTGCTCGTTCAAACTTCTTCTTCTTCGTGCACCTATCATGCCCAGATTTTTCTCATGTTTTCTAGACATTCCAATGAAATCCTGCCACTGTGGTCTTCTTCTACCTGTAAAAAACCAGACAGTCTCTATTCTATCATGTGAGAATCAATTTGTAAGTTTTATCCAAGGTTAATTCCACTAACTTTATTATGAGTGTAGATTCAATCCATGGAAATGAGTCGAGGAGGTTCTGAATCTTTCAGAATCCAACACTTTACGTGTATTTAGGTGGATATAAGCTTGTGACTCGTATAACTGCCACTATAGGAGATAGTAAAATAACTAAAGAACCTTTACGGAGAACTAGAGAATGAGAATGATTCTCTTTTATAGGTTTCTTGCATTTCCTCCATTTGGTAGAGTTCAAATCAACACCATGAAATGACTTATGATTTCCCTAAAATAGAAAAAACGGAACGATTCTGTATTTGTCTTGGAATAATATGTGCTGGTTCTTGTGCTTGTTGCGTCAATAATTACATAATATGTTAGACCGAAAATAACAAGCCAAAGTAGCGTGCACATGCAAACCACGACCTTCACATCTTGACTCTAAATGATGGTTTCTTTCTCATTTAAGTGGGGTATGAATGATATAGATTAAGGCTTCCTTCACATCCATTGTGTTTCCAATGAGGAGAAAATTGGATTATGCAAAGACAATAAAATTCCAACAGAGGTTTCTAGTGCAATTTAGAACCTGGGAGATAACATTCAGTTTGGTAGTGGACATGGTATAATGAGTCGCACATGGGTTATCATAATTATCTTTGTGGTGCAATATCCAATGTACAACCCTCAGATGTCCTTACACTCTATCAGGGCTAAAAACACTTTCAAAGAATGGCCTAAGGGAAACACTCAACGTGGAAAATCATAATTATGCACTCAATGTGGAGAAAAGAAAATATGTGAGTTAGGATGGTAAAAACACTTCTAATCAAGAACCATACTAAGAAAACAGACAAGAGGTAGAGTTATGGATTGTGTGGAGGTTGCTAGACATGAAAACAAGGTTTGATAGGGTGGGCAAGCATTGGAACAAAGCTAGGTGTTTATGTGAGTAATAGATCCAAACAAACATACATCTAAAGAGAGTTTTGAGAAAAGAAGCTAACACAAATTTAGCAGAGGGAAATGCAAAATTGGCTGAGTGAATGTTAGTGTTGATGTTACTTTGCCATCAGGTCTAGGAGCACTGAGAAATATTCCCAGGTGAGCATCATTGCAGATACTTTTCTTCTTGGTTGAGAGTGACCTATCCTTTTGCACTAGTCACGAAACAATCTTCACTCTGTCGTTATTACATCCCTTTGAATCTCATTTTATCGTTATACATTGTTGCTTTCTCTGCTTTTCATGGACAAACGTGTGAGCATATTAAATGTGTGTTTAACACTGCAATCTAACTTTGCGACCCACCATAAGACTAAAAGTAGCGATTGAATCTATTATGGATACTACTACTTTTTATGCCAAATGATCTTCTCTCTACATTTGACTAATTTTAGTTCATATTTGTTTTTTTGCACGTTTCTGGATGACATTACATAGATAGTGCACACCATGAATAAACCATGTTGTGATTTGTAGAAGGGAAGAGATTTTATTCTTTATGGGCAAAAAAGGCCATGACTTAAGCATGTTCTGAGACTATGTTAAAATCACACACAAAATTGATAGGGAATATATCATAAGCTTGTGTGATTGCATACTATTCATAATATTTACATATAAATACATTTTTCCAACCTTTGGTTTCATATTCTAAGAGGTCTTTTAGACTTCTATGGCTATTGGAATTCCTCCACACCAAATCTTATGGATTCGTTGTCCAACATCCCAAAATCACATTTGGATCCTTTGACATATAATTGATTTTTACTAAGAATATGTATACTTTTATCCATTTTTTTAATGTGGCGTTCCCATGATTTCCTATAAATAAGAATATCATCAAAGAAAATGAAAACAAATTTTCTAATATGGGGTTGAAAAATATTGTTCATAAGCCTTTGAAAAGTAGAAGGATAATTACTCAACCCAAAATGCATTAGTAAGAACTCATAGTGCCCTTCATGTCCTCTAAAAGTTGCTTTCAGAATATTTTCTTTCCTTAATATGATCTAATAGTACCCTACTTTAAGATCAAGCTTTGTCAAATGATCGAGTCGATGGGGCTCATATAATAGCTCAACAATATTTGGAATATGGAAGTTCTCTTTAGTGATGATTTTGTTTAGATCTCTATAATTAGGACACATCATCCAAAAGTTATCTTTTTTCTCACCATCACTTTTGGGGATGAAAATGAACTCCTACAATGTTGAATAATACCTTAATCTAACATATCTTGTACCAATTTTTGAATACCACCTTCTTGTTGATGAGGTTATCTATGAGGCCCATTATTAGGATATGTACATTAGGTAACACTTCAATTTGATTTTCATGATATTTGGATGGGGGTAAACTTTTAGGGAATTTCTTGGAACACCCTATAGTGGTTTTCCAAGGTGCATTATAATTGTTCGGTAGCATTTTCATATTCTGACATAACTTCCACAGGATATAGTTTAAGCAAAACTCCATTTCTACCCTTATTATTAGCTTTTCCATTCTCTGAGAGTTCCTTTCTTGTGAAGTTCTAGATTTGAACCATTTCAACTCATATTTAATTATATCCAGTTCAAATCTCATGAATAATTCATTACCTTATGAGAATTGTACCCAACATTGTTAACCATTGAATCCCTAGGACTACGTCTAAAACTCCAATCAGAGTGGAATACATTATGATTTACAATTTCTATTCTTTCATACATAATTCAATATTGTGTCCTTCTCTCACACAATCAATACCCTCTCCATTGGCAACTAAAACATGAAATTTTTTCACTAGATATTCAAAATATTTGAGGAATTCTGCTAATCTTTTATCAATGAAGTTATGGTTACTACCTAAGTCAATAAGCACTATGACCTTTTTATTCTTAAAGAAACCAATGATATTCATTTTTTGAGGAGCTAACAATCTTGTAAATACATGAACATATATCTCATACCTGTTTGAATCAATGTTGTGCATAATTTCCATTTATAATTATTTCTATTTTAAGTTAACAACTTCTTCCTCACTTCTTTGTGAATATGCCTACATCCTATTCATCATTATTCTCCCAGGTGAAAATTTTTGTTTATTGACATTTATTCCCTTTTGACTATTTGTTGTTACAAGCAATGTATAATCCTTTTTCTTTTCTTTCCTCCATTTCCTTCCAAATATTTGACTAGGTTGAGGTAGGGTTATCTTATGAGCCCCAAAACAACCTACCTTTCTTATGTATGCTTCTACGTTAAACTTGCCATGTGGCCTTATTCTCGGCTTAAATATGTCGAAAGCATTGCATATCTTCCATAACATTTGTGGATGTATTAGAAAAATATCGTGTTTAATTTTCTTATTTTAATCCACCCATGTAAGAATTCAACAAATTTTGATCCCTTATGTTATCCACCCTTGTGGAAAAAACCCAAAAAATTGAATTATAATCTCCAATATCACCAAACTACTTGATTCTTGTTAATTGATTGAAGTAGTATGTTTCCCTAGATTTGCCATATTGTGGCTCTAAGTCTCTTGTAAATAAATCTCACATATAATGGTAGGAATGGGGATTCCTTTTAGCTACCTAATGATACCATTAATTGGGTTTAATATCAAAGTTAGAAATTTGTATGTGAATCTTTTTCTTACCATCCATATTTTGTAATTCAAAATATTGTAATATTTTGTGCACCCAAGTAAAATCAAACATGGCCAACCATGGTTAGCCATGGTCCAACGTTGCATTGCGACAAATATTGTCTCAATATGAACATCAACCATGGTCTATCATGGTCAACCAGGATCCAACATCGCATTGTGACAAAGATTCCCTCAATATGAAAATCAAACATGGTCAACCATGGTCAAATGTCACATTGTGACACATATTGTGTCAATATGAAAATCAACTATGGTCATCCATGTTTGTTTTAGGGTTTATAAAATTTATCATAGGGTTTATCTACCTTGGGTTAACAATATTAATCCCTTGGGTCTATTACTACTTTGGGTTTATAATATCAATCCCTTGGGTTTATAATATAAATTCCTTGGGTTTATAATATTAAGTTTTTGGGTTCTTAATATTAATCCCTTTGTTTTTTAATATTAATTCGTTGGGTTTACAATAATACTCTCTTTGGTTTATAATATTAATCATTGTATTTAATATTATTCCCTAGAGTTTATAATGTCTTGCATTTATACTATTAAAAATCTCTT